>JABSTQ010001566.1:0-23968 GCA_013358835.2 Ixodes persulcatus | reverse complement strand
CTGATCTCCGGCGAATAGCTCTAAGCTTCTCATAGTCACCGTTTACTCCGGCAGTCTCTCTTGGAACTGCTACCTTTTTTGTGGCTTTTGTTAAGTTTGCACTGATCACTCGCTCAGAATCCTCGACTGTCTGAATTTCTTCAAATTGTCTGGTGTTCAGAAAACGAAACATCTTCCAGTTCGTAAAAGCTACCGACAATGATTTGGTTGTTTTGAGGTTAGCCGAGGGTGGTTAATAAGTATCGGGTAGTGGTCGCAGCCACGAGTGTCTATATCTGTGCGCCAATCCATGTCATACGAGATGTCTGGAGTACACAGCGTTAGATCAAGGCAGCTGGAATATTTGGCTCCTTTTATGCATGTTGTTGAACCATCATTCAATATACTTATGTCATATTGATCTATAATATTTTCAATGAGGTTTCCTCTTTGGTCACAATGAGAGCTACCCCACAGTGTGTGGTGGGCATTAAAATCTCCTTACATAACATAGGGAGCAGTAAGTCGTTTGAAGAACGAGTTAACTTCAGCGCTTGTCATCGAAATTTGTGGCTCTATGTAGATGCTCACAACAGTAAGTGTCCTCGGTCCTACGCGTACTTGACAGGCAACATACTCTGGCACATCCGAAGTCAAGGAAAAAAGAAGTGTTGAGACAAAATCTTTTCGTATTCCAAGTAAACAGAGTCTAGGACCTCCTGGTTGCGTAGATTTGTATAATACATAGTTTGCCAGTCGAAACGAACTATCCACACGGGCCTCAGATATTGCAAGTATTGGGAAACAAAACTGAGCAACGAATTGTCTGAAGTCTCCGCTTTTGGTTCGTAGTCCGTTCGCGTTCCATTGAAATATTGATGTGCTTTTATATATGTCAGTCATCAAAATGTCCACTCACCGTTAGGCATGTGGACTTAATAAGCGGTTCCTTCGTTTGCAAGGCTCGAACTTCTGGAAGATCGTTGGCGTTAGGCAGCGCGTTAATAATTGCCTTGAGCGCAGCGAAAAGCATTGGAAGCACAAGTTGGCCAATGTCTACACGTTGCTCTCATCTATTTCTCCGCGGAGCAGATGAGGCGGATACTGGTTGACTGCAGTTTGTTCTTGTGATCGATGTTCCTGGGACTTTTTGTTTTTGGTAGGCACTTCATTTGGGCTGGATGGAGGAGTTCTGTGGGCGCAGCTGCATGAGCCGTGAAGTTGGGATTTGCCATCACTAATTTGTTCCTTGTTTGTTTTCGATGTGTCCTTTGCAGCATCGCGGTATGTGACCTTTTTGGCTGCCGTGTCGTTCAAGTTTTTCAAGCACGGCGGGGGACGCACAACTTATGGGTTCAAGATCGGCGCTTTAGTGCGGACCTCTCTACCGTTCAGAAGCTCTCCTTTACGTGTGGTTGAGGCAGTCTTCTTGATTGGACAGCCAGCAAATGCGGCAGAGTGCCGTCCACCACAATTTGCACATTTCGGCTCTTGTTTGGAGGTGCATTCCTTGTGGTTGGGGGCACCTGCACACACCTTACAAGGAGTTGGGCCACGACAACAATTTGCTATATGACCGTACCTTTGACACTTAAAGGGGCCCTCCGGAGCGTTCTGCGATGGTCTATTTATGGCGGAAACTCAATCTACGGGCCCTAAGGATCCTACAAATCATAAAATTACGGTCATCCGCGGCGGATTTCCCTATTAAAATTGCTATCAAAGTCCCAGGCACGCCCCCCTTTCTGAGATGACCCCGGAAAACGGGAGGGGCATCTCTTTACGCGTCAGCCAATAGCGAGCGAAGGATTCCGGCGTCACTGCGCGTCACCAACGCGGCCGACCGCCGACCCGCGGAGGAATCTCTCGAACACGCGCGGATCGTCGTCAAGGAGCCCGGACTTTGTGCTCGGCAGTCGTCGTTCGTCGCACCATACCGTCGCGCTGCTACTGCAATACGCAGTCGCATTCCACAGATGACGTGGAAGGACCGCAAAGAATGCTTCGGAGTCGGGATCCACGGGAAGAAGGAACACGTGTCCCGCAAACGCACGCCTGCACACGCCCCGGGAAGCAGACGAGACGACGCGCCGACGCATCACCCCCTAGCAACAAGCTTGCGGGGAGAAAACATAGTTCGCTGGTTTTGGAACGATAATTGCGAACTATGTTTCCCGCACCACAATCAGTTTACGTTTTTCTCAAACTCTAATTTACAACAAGCTTAAAAGGTGTTGCAATAATAACGTTCGCATTCACCGCGAGATGCAGCATTTTCATTGGTCAAGCTTTAGCGATGGGCAGGGAATGGGGGATTGTCTTCCAAGAGAAAATAGTCCCGATATATTTCTACTGCCATCTGCTTAATAAACGGTTTTGTAATCTAAAACTTTGTATACATATTAACTTGCACCTACTACGCAATATAACAACATAAACAGACGATCTCAGAAAGCTCCGGAGGGCCCCTTTAAAGCATTGCACTGGAGGTCCAAAGTACTCGTCTACCGGGTGGCTTATGAACCCCAGCAAAATGCTTTGGGGCATTGCACGATCTGGACGAAAGTGCAGGAGGACGCTCTCTGTTTTCCGTGAAACAGTGTTACCGTCGTCTTGTCTTCGGTAAGACACTTGGCATTGAACGGAGATGACTCCGAAATCTTTTAGATATTGCAGTAATTCATCGTCAGAATACTCCAGAGGTACTCCCTTGATCTTGCCAAGGTTCCTGGAGTACGAGTTAGGCACACTCGTTGTCACTTCGATGGCGGAAAGGAATGTCACAGTAAGGAGCCTGTTTGCCGATTGAAGTGAAGCGACGGAAACAGTCATGCTGCCATCCTTGTTGATTCGATGGGAGAGAAGTTTTTCCTTTGTGATGTTAAGGATCTCGTTAGCTATTGTGTTAGGATTCACTCTCCAGAATGACTGGTCACTTGTGATTGGTTTGAACACTACCGGTATTCTAGCAGGGCGATCTTTCTTGTACGACACCAGAGTGAGTGGAGTTTTGTCTTCATCCACTTCAGTGGTGTCGTCTATCGAGTAGCATGTAGTTTTCTCGTCGTCAAATAACTCATCTTCATGATCAGTCCGCGGTCTTTTAGCGGGGCATGAAGTCTGTGTGCCGGGAGTAATCGCTTGGGTTCCCGCTGCAGTAGTACTTTTAATGGGAGCTGTGGACTTTGACAGACCTTTAGATCCGTCCTCAGAGTGTCTTGGAGAAGGTTGAGCCATGTTTCGGGTCTCCCGGCCACCAGCTACGAACCAAGTTGTTCCATGCCGAGCCGATGGTACATATTTTAGGGATGGGCACCGCCCCCGGGAACTCACCGTTGGGTGCAGGTCAAGCAGTCGACGGCGAGTATCACGATGAACACAAATGTGGTCTGGATATAGCCGCCAAGTCTTGCCTAAGAGTATTTCAAGAGGAGCCAAACAGAAATCGTTCCGATTCAGCAAACGTCGTCGTCTTCTATACAGATATGTGGGCTCATGTACCGGTGCAGTTTTGCCGCGCTGACCGCAGAAATATCTAAGTGCGACTTATATAAATTTAAAACTTGTCTATCAACTTTGTTTTTGATCGGCTATTTGTAGGTGTGCGTGACATACCCGTGTTAAACGGGCACTCTTAACAGTCAACTCACCTTTAGCTGCTGTTATAGTGCGGTAACTGTGTTGAACAGTTACCGCACTATACTTTTGGATAGCTATATCGGAAGTGAAGATCAGAGTATCGAACCGGAACCGAACCGAACCGAAAACCGGAACCGAACCGTTATTTTTAGCCAAACCGAAACTTAACCGAACCGAAATCTTCGCCGCCATATTGGAACTGAACCGGAGCTGAACCGGAAAAAAATATAACGGTAACCGGTTCTAAACGTAGAGGCTCTGCTTACTATGGAGCGATTGATAATTCCCATTAGTGATCGCCAAGATCGCAGATAACGTACGTCAGCACAATGGATGAACATTACAAGAAAGCCTCTATCATACAATGGAACGCAAGAGGTTTGCGATCGCGACTTTCTGACTTCAGACAGCTCGTTTTTAAATATAGCTTCCCCATCATTGTAATCTGTGAATCAAACTTACCTAAAGACATTCAATCTTCACGGTGTGAAAAGTTTGACTCAGCATGCACTAATAGTGCAGGTCGTGTGACGATGTTCATTCAAAGAGACCTGACATATGCCGCACACGTTGTTTCAACCCACCCGACCAACAAATATGTTTGCGCCACGATTTCAAATGGGAAAGTGATGTTCACAATAATCACAGCATATATACCACCAAAGTCCCTATTTGACAGGCAGCATTTGGAGTGTATCCCAAATACAATGCCACTGTCATATATTCTAACAGGTGATTTTAATGCCCATCATCCAATATGGGAGACATTTGGACAAACCTGCGGGGAAGGCACTTGGCGGAATTAGGCGACGATTACCACTTATCTGCCATTAATCATGGAACCCCGACGTATTTCTACGGAACGGAAGGCAGCAGCTGCCTTGACTTAACATTTGTTTGGACAGCACTATACATCACAAACAACATGGTTTGCAGACATTGAAACTCTTGGTAGTGACCACGTACCTACGTACACAACAAGTAATGGGTTCACCAATGTTCGAATAACAAACTTCCTACAACGAACCAACCGGCATATGTTCGAAGAAGCAATGACGAACGAAGGCAAAAATGTTACTGAACTATCTCACTTTGAAAAGGTAATTGTGTCCTGTGAAGAAAAAGCAACACGTGATTTTGACGTCCCGTCCACGCAAAAAAACAATTGACGCAGAATATGAGCGCCTCCGCGCTATACGTCGGAGGGCAGAATGACGATCCAGGAGGACTAAAGACATCAGATCTCGCGAATTGTGCAGAGTGCAAAAGAAAATCTGTCGTCATTTTAAGAAGCTTGCTCGACATTGCTGGAGGACGCTCTGCGAAAATATAGATCCCAAAAGGCCGCATTATGTAAATATGGAAGACCTCACGAGGTCTTAAATCTTCTTTGCAACTCCATCCATTTCGCCCGCCGAGCCAATCTCATCTCGCACCACAGTCGAGCCAGTATCTCGTGAAGAAGCTATGCACGACCTTTTCATAATGAGCGAACTAAATGCTGCACTGTCTTCAGTAAAACCTCACACCTCTCCGGGACCTGATGGCATACAGCACAGTTATTTGATACATATGGGAAATGACGCGCGAAAGCTTCTTTTGAATATATACAACTCTCCATAGATCAATAAAAATGTTCCTGGCTCGTGGAAAGAGGCAAGGATTGTGCCACTTCTCAAACCGGTCAAATCGCCACTACAATTAACTTCGTACCGTCCTGTCGCGCTTGCGAGTTGCCTTGAAAAAATCATGAAAAAATTATTCACCGCCGTCCAGATTGGTATCTTGAACAGCGAGGGATATATCCAGAAACCATGCAAGGCTTCCGTCGAGGAAGGAGCTTCACTGATAGAGTCATTGACCTCGTAACTTACATACAACAGGAGCGAGCACATCGTGAAATCACAATGGCGGCTTTCTTAGATATCAAAGGAGCATTTGATAATGTCACTCACGAAGCGATATTTCAAGCTCTTAGCGAAATTGGGACTGGGGGACACTTATACAGGTGGATAAGAAGCTACCTCAGAGGAAGATCAGTTTTTATGTCTACAAAAGAAGGAAACACGCTTTCTTACCCGGTGACCCGTGGTGTCCCTCAGAGGGGCGTCCTTAGTCCTATATTATTTAATATAGCTCTCATCCGTCTCGCCAAAATACTGCCCCCAACCATCCAGGCATCTTCCTACGCCAATATCTGTATATGGCCCTCTGGATCTACACGAGTTCAAGCAAAAGCAAGGGTTCAGTCCGCCCTAAAGAAAATGACAAATTATCTTAATTCCCGTGGACTCGAAATTTCCATTGACAAATCAGCAGCTATTGCGTTCACCCGCCGAAGGATGGACAAATACCCACTTAAGATAAGCAAACACCATACGTTAAATGCCACACATTTTTTGGAGTCACCATCGACAGGGGTCTGACTTGGGCACCTCATATTTTGTACTTGCGCAAAAAGCTCACCAGTTTTAGTGTTCTTGCTCTCTTCATCGGTGGAACAACGTGGGGCGCGACAATAAGGTTCCTATTACAGATATATGTGTCCTTATTTGTCGGCTTACTTTGATATAGCTTTCCCATTCTACATGGCACGTGTCAAACCAACATCAAAGCTCTCAGAGCAGTTCAATCACGTGGCCTCTGTGGCTATCTGGGCCTGCCAGCTTGTGCGTCGACTCTGGGCAGAGTTTGTCGAGACGCGCGCCACACTTGTAGAGGTACTAATGATACAGGAAACATTGAGAGTTCATCTAAGACATATTACTAATCACAGTCATCACTTACTCGCTGATCTTACTTTTAAACGACCTTACTCAGAGTATTCAAGGGCACTGTCAAAAATGGAACAATACATCCCTGATTATATAGGCTCGTTTGATCTTCCAGCGATACCTCCGTGGAAACTCCCTCTCCCCATTGTGGAAATTGACATTTAAGGCATCAAGAAAAAATCAAATACACATTGCTAGTGCTTAAGCAACTCACTTTATCCACCATTTCCTGTACACACGCGTCAAATATATACGGACGGATCATGTGTCAAGAATAGTTCTACCGCAAGCATTGGGATTCCATCGTATGTCACAACGAGAAACTTCAAACTTAGCCACAAGACATCTTCAACAGCGGCTGCACTTGTAGGACTTCATCAAGCCCTTCGATTTATATTGACAAAGCCACCTCAGGCATGGACGTTGTTTACGGATTCTAAACCTGCACTCCAAAGCATCTGCACATACCTACGACGAAGTGAAAATGGACAAATTATTTTCAAACTTTTATGCCATCTTTAGAAATGTATTGATAGCAAACACTCTGTCGAGTTCCAGTGGATTCCTGGACACTGCAAGATACCTGGAAATGAAGCGGCGGATGGTGCTGCGACTTTCGCCCATACCTTATTTCCCAACGTCGAAATACCCTACTCCAGAAGCGACGTGACTTCTTTGATAAATCTCCATGCCCGAAATGCAACACAAAGTCTCCGGAGAAGCTCTGCACACCTTTGCCCTCCTTTGTACTAGTGATGGGCCGAACGTTTGCCGAATCGAAAGTTCGGCGCCGAATCTCGGGATTCGGCAAAGCCGAACTTTTGCCGAACTTATCTAAAGATTCGGCAAGGATTCGGCAAAAATATATTGTTACCAGACTTAACGTTGATATTTCATTTTTTCTGGCGAAGAAGGGTTTAATGTTCATTTTTTCTCAAGTTATATGCAACATCTAATGCATATTGACATAGTTATTGCTAAATAAGGTGATATTCTACAAGATAATTGTATCGGTGTTGTTTTTGTGTCTTTACTGGCAATTTTAGTGACCCCTTGCAGAAGTGGCGTGACGACGAGGTTGGGTAGAAGTGAGCGTGGCGAATCACGCTACGAGAGTTTCGGTTTTGAGGCATCATCAGCGGAAGCCTGCATGTGTGTGTGCATTGTTAAAATGAAGGCAATAACGCTGCGTTCTTGCTTTCTCTGGAAGTCACTGTTTTGTGCGCGAAAACGAATGCAACGGTTGCTGAGCCATCACCAGAAGAGATAATAATAATATTGTAAATATGCATGTTTTTCGATTTGAGTTACTTGACGTCAGTTTTGCATGAAAATGTGCGACCATGCATGTTCGCAACGTCTCGTTTTTAACCGTTAAAATGACAATTTCTGGTGTTAGGACACACACCAGCGTTTCGGAAGATAGGGAGAGTTAGGAATGTCAAATGTGCAACGTCGAGCATTATAGTTCTGTGTTTAGTTTTATGCAGGTACATGAAAATCGCGAAATAACAATAATTGAAAAATCAATATTATTTTGTTTTGAACACACTACTCCTTAGTAGTGTGTTTCACACTACTCAGGAGTGTGGAACACACTACTCAGGACTCACACTACTCGAACACACTACTCGAAAACACACTACAGGAACCCACTACTCGAAAACAGAATTGTTATAATTGCCAGGAGTGTTTTAAATTAATTGTCGGCCAATGTTTCAGAATGCACCGCATTATTTGCCCCTTGCGCAGTGTACTGCGTAAATTACTGGTCCATCTTCTATTCTTGAGGCAGAAAATATTGAAGAGAACCACACTCGCTCACAAACGCACAGTTAAGGCCGGTTCAGACACTTGCGTTTGAGTGCGTTTGACTGCGTTGTGTTGAGAACCGAAAGCGAGTCACCGGCACATCTGTGCTTCGTATGAAGCGTGGAATCCAATTCAAGGAATCATCTTGGCACGCGATATAAGCAGCAGGGATGTCCTGGTGTCTTGCAGCCGCAACGCAGTCAAACGCAATCAAACGCAACTGTCTGAACCAGGCTTTACCGTGTTGCCTACTCCACACCGCGCCGTAACCACTGGTTGTACTACACTCCACGATGGTAACCGCACGACTGTACGGCGTCCATTTGCAATCCATGGCTCCGTCGCGTTCTCGCGCGTGCGCAGACATTTGCCGAATTTTTGCCGAATCTTTGCCGAACTTTCCTTCAAAAGTTCGGCATTTGCCGAACTTTGCCGAATCTGAAGTTCGGCAGATGCGGTCCATCACTACTTTATACCTACTGGATCCTGACCTAACATATCGTGTGTCACGTAACCTGCCCAAGCGAACTGAAGCTGTTATACACCGATTACGTCTGGGCGTTTCCTACACACAGGAATTTCTGCACCGAATCGGAAAAACACACAATCCGAGCTGTCCGGGATGTGATTGTGTGGAAACTATATCTCGTTTATTATGTGATTGTGCCCTTTACGATGCGGAAAGAGAACACCTAAAGAGCATTCTTTCACATCTAGACGACCGGCCATTTACTGCGTCCAAAATACCAGTTGCCTGGGACTCTCCAGAGGAGACGGCCGCAAACGCCCTTCTGCGATTATTATCAGAAACTCGCCTCGAGTTCTGTTTGTAAAAAGTTGCCTACTATTCAATATTTGTTGTCGTATACAGAACTATCCGTTTTATATTTCCTGTAAGTGTACATGTGCGCAACTGAACATCGCGCTGGCGTGTACAAAAACTAGAGTGTTTGGATGAACATATATGTGACAATCCACCACGCACTTTCAGTATCTTAGTTTAAGTGCCATATTGGAAACTGCAGCAGTCTCTTGATTATTAATTCTGCCCTCACAGTGTTAACGTGAGTGCTAGTATGTTACCTATCTCCTGTTTTTTCTTTCCTCCTTCTTTGATCTCCTCATCCCCTTCCCCAGCTCAGAGTAGCCAACCGAGGCAGGCCGCCTTGGTTAACCTCTCTGTTTTCTCCTCCTGCCCTTATCTTCTTCTTCTTCCGGAGGATTATACTGAACTGTTGTTTTACAATAGCTTGCCACCCTTCGAAGTGTCTTTGGGGATTTGAAATATCTTCCACCCCGCGAAGGTGAGTACTCAAAAAATAAACCTTGCCGGGGTCACACTGCTTATACATTCTACAAAAGACAGTCTGCATACTAATTCTAACGCGAGTCACCGCGAGGTACGTGCTTCGAATGCCACATGGCGATGAGTTCAAGGAGGAAACTTGGCACGCTCTATTCGAACCACGGATATTGTGGTGACTTGTGTTTGCAGACTGTCTTTCGTATGATGTATGGGCAATGTGACCCCGGCTTTGCCGCGTGTGAAGAGTCTTCGTGAACTCCTTACCCTGCGGCATTCGAAGTCCAGATCTCGCGGTGACTCGCGTTAGAATCTGTACGCAGACTGTCTTTTGTATGACGTGCAAGCCGTGTGGCCCCGGCTTTAGGGTATCACATCTTGACAAATGGACTACCTTCACGAACAGCGGCGTGAAAGCCGGTACCTGGCATGCAGCTGCCGTTGGAAGATCCTTCGCGCCAGCCCTTGCGTAGAAAAGCCGGCTAACGTTGCATCATCAATGGGGTTGTTTAAAAGCGTGTAACAATCTGTAAAATATGTCTTCGTTTTTTGTTCTGTTTTTCTTGTGTCGTGCGCGTGACTCGAGCGTGTCTAGTGCCGTTTCGATCGGCTCCAATGAAACGGCGTGCAACCTGCAGCCCAAGGACTTTTGCCAACGGGTCTGCAGGCTCGTTTTCTGGCCAATAAAACGGTGCCGGAGACTGTCTCTGGCCGGTGTCACCGACGAAGTCTGGACACGCCGAAAGTCGTGACTGCCTCGCGCGACAGGTGTTCTTGTTTATCGAGTTTTTGCGGCGACAAAAGAACGCGATTGGTGCATGTGAAGTTGCGTCCTTTCGTGTCACGTGTGAAACGAGGTAGACGTTATTAAGGAGGAGCTTATTGTTTTTATTTCGGCATTATATACGCTGGAAAGGAAAGTACCTTCTGCAGTTGATTCTCTTAAAAAAAAATATATATATATATATATATATATTTTGGCGATCTAAGACCTTTCCAGCGGCAGTCTCGAACGAAGCGATTTACAACGCGTGTTCCTGGTTTTGAGAGTGTACATCACTGCTGCCCGACTGCGCTGGGCTGTCGGTTTGCTCGTGAGTGGGCTGCGGCAGCCTGCGTAGGCGCTATCCCGGACGCTGGTGGCGGCTAAATTAACGCGTTTTATTGTTTCTTTTATGTTCTATGGCGAATAGAATTTTTCGAGGTTTTTAAGAAAGCATAGTACTATTTCTTTAAAACAAGAACAAACAAATCAATGCTATTTTTTGGTCTGAGTCAGTGCGCGACAGAACAAATGCAATTTAAATGTTTGTTTCAGTTTATGTTGATCTTTTACTACGCCATACACTCAGTCTACTGTATACATAGGTGTTAACTGTCGAAAATATTTGACCGCATAAAATAGCCGAAATACATGGCTATTCCCAGCTCAGAACAAGAAATTCAGTGAGTCTCATCAATCGAACAACATATTGAACGTACTTCAGGTTGCAGCGTTATCCGAACAGGGTTTATTTGAGAAAGATCTCAAATAACACAGCATATCCCATATGCAGTTTCGACGAGTCACTTCACGACGATCTGACGGAATCCGGCATGAAATTTGGGCACGTTTTGAAGAGAGCTGATTTTTTGCGCAGCACCAAAGCAAATGAACGAACGTGTCTATTCCGTCCCCATACCACGGACCATATCAGCTTTTGTTTTAGCAAAGACCGGGAACATAGGCGGGAAGAATTTTCGGAGATTATCTCGACGGAAATAGTCTTCGAAGAACGTCGAACGTCCCGCGTCGCGGGCTGCTTGACGTTCGCTCTCTTCGTTTGTTTCCTGCGAAGGGCGAGCAGTCTACGAGCCCTGGGGACCCATGTTGCGCTTTTTGGACTCCCACGGCGACTAGGGAGAAGGAAGTGACGTCAACAACGCAGCAAACGCAGATTGGATGTTGATTGGTGAGAGTCGCTGATGACGAATTTCCGCAGAAGAAAGCAAAGCTCACTTTTTTTTTTTTTTTTGCTTTTGAAAGGGTAAGCATCCTAAACAGGCAAATAAAGTAAAATCTTTCAAGAAAAGCCGGTGAACTCCGAATGCACAATGCAGGTGGGGAATCGCGCTGACCGGGTTTCCACAGCTCGGGAGGGTGGGAAAATTTTCTGGCTGATAGGGGACGCCAGAGTCGGAAAATGGCGGCGGCCAGAGGGCTCTTTTTGCCAAGGTCTATATTGCTATTAATGAATTAAAACATTTCAGTGTTTTCACGTTAAAGGTAGGTAGAAGCGCCATATTTGGAAAAACATAATGTCCATACAGAAAGTGTGAGTGTGTGCGTAAAAAAAAAAAAGAGGCCACTTTTTTATTGTGATTAGTGGGAGTGCAAGAATTCAAATGACTCGGCGTCTTAGAAACTGGGCCCTAACAGAGCGTACAATATTGTCAATAAGAAAAATATTGAGTAATTGTTTTGGAGTTTTGGGAAGGAGATCTGTAACGAGTAATATGTACTACCTTACCCGTTATTCATATGAAAAAAAGTAAGACCGTTAATCCGTGGCTGTTAAAAAAAAAAAAAAAAGACAACAGTACGTTACAACGTTGCCGAAAACAGTAACGGGTTACCGGTAGCACCGTTACTTGTAACGCGCGTTACTGCAAACACTTCGATTTACAGTGGTGACTGTAAACGACGGCATTTTCAGAAATGTTGACTTACCGTTGATTTAAACCCCCGGTTAATAAAATTAATGCAGATTCCCGAGTGTCGAGTGCATCGAATATCTTCGGACAGGTAGCGGCGTCGACATGTGCAGAGATCGACGCAATTCGCACAAACAAGCGATCGCCGTTTTTTTTTTTTGTTTTGTTTTTCCCTCACAGCCGAAAGAATTGCCACCACCAAAACTGCTTGTGTGGGGAAATGTTCGCATTCTGAAAACCAAGTTGGACGTACTAGTTTTTTTTTTATGTTTGGCGATATTCTTTTAAAGTAAAAGGCTATAAAGAGCGTCTATGCCATGTTTTGTACAATTAAGCTCATTCATTTTATTTTATTTCTATATACGCAATATCGATACACAATCTAATATTATTTTATTTTATTCTTCGCAATAACGATACATTATCGGTGGTTAGACCCACGATATGAGGCCTATAATAGTTTGAGGTCCAATAGCCGAATTGACTTTCGATCGCGGCAGACAACATAAAAGCTCCACGAAATAAAAAAAAAAAAAAAAAACGTCGTCAAACGACAACATAAAAAAGAGAAATTATACATTTCAACGATAGTCACCAACAGTTTAAGAAACGCAGGGCGTGGCCTATGATGATGATCGCGCTCCTTGCTTCGTGATTGGTCCTTGGGCGTTTCTTATCAGCTAGTGCCGCAATCTGATTGGCCGAGGAACGATAATGAGATGCACGTGACTCGGCACGCCCTCCGTTTGGGAACCTCTCGATTTAATCTAATCTTAAACATTGAGTGACAAGTCCAAAGATATAACTTTTTTCCTTGCATATCAAAAAAAAAAAACAAACTAAAGTGCGAAAAAGTTAATTTTTTTTACTTTCAAGAGGCTAAGTAGATCATTCCAGATGAATGCAGCGTCACGTGTTTAATTCGACAGCTCACGCAATGCTGTCGAATAAATAAAAAAAAGTAAGAATAAAATTCAATCTAAAAAAAAGTGATGTGTACAGGACAATTTTCAAGTGAAACATCATACTGATTGCACCTGCGCACATTGCGTATTTTGTTTGTTTATTTAATCGTATTCTAAGCTTTCTCATCCACTGGGATCCCTCAAGTGTCCGCCGTGGTTAGGGAGTTTTCGTACACCGCGTTTCCCCCTCCGCTAAGCCCTCCGTAACGAAGAAGCCGCTACTGCGCCTGCGCGCTCATGGCCTTGACTGTAGAGTTCCGGGTATCGTAGCGGGTTGCAGAGGGTTTGGGGGGGGGGGGGGGGGGGGGGGGGGGGGGGGGCGGAGGGGGGAAGCGTGGTAAACGAAAACTCCCTATTGACTGTCCCTGTGTTCTCCGGGAAAGTGAAACCGGTCATTATTCCGGTTTGGTTCGGGCTCGGGCTCTGCAGCTTTGTATTGTTCAGGTTCGGTTCCGGTTCAGTCACGCATGCACAATATTGATTTCGTTACCGGGTCCATGAAGCGCGAAGCAATTCAAACCAGTTCGTAACTCTACCTTGGTAAGTGGCTGCCCGTGCATTTCCTGCGCTAAGCAAACAGAATAATTCACAAATCCCAGTCATTATGAAAATAAAAGTGCGTTCAAATCGGCGCCATCTGCATAAGAAAAAGAAAAAAAAAGGTTGGTCATTAGAAGTCGTGTCTCGAACAACATAGCGTGACAAATATATAATTTATTTAGACTTATAATTTTCGTCGTGAATACTACCTATGCAAATTACGTGGTAGAAAAAGTGCTTGAAAAGTTAATAAACTATACGGCACTTACATTAAGGTCGATCAGCTTGCGCGCACAGTACTTTAGAACTACGTAACCGTCTCGAACGACTCACAAACAAAACAATTTAGTCATTAGTTGTTTCTATACAGCAGGAGTGTAGTGTGCCAGAACATGGCGACATTTTTACCCACTGTAGACGTGCAATTTAGCCGGTGCAGTACGACCGGTAGCTTGGGGTCTTCAACGTGCCCCACGCAATTGTGATACACGAGCGCACGCCGGTGCGTCTCGAATGTCTCATTTGAAGACTAGAAATACAGCAAAAGGTTGTCCAAATTGGGGATAAAAAAGAACAGGCCGAACGCTCGTCACGCTGCATTTGAAGAACGCGAGGGGGGATCCGAGTGGGCTAGCACACACCAGCTCAGAGCACGTGGAGCGAAAGCTCGCGCTGCAGAACTCAGGGATCCTGGGTTCAATCCCCACCCCTGCCCGTTTTGATCTGGATGAGCATCGTACCGGCGTGCGGACGTGTATCACTACTGCGTGAGGCACGTTAAAGACCCCAGGCTAGCGGTTGTACTGCACTGGCTAAATTGCTCATCTACAGCTGGGAGACTCGTCGCCCGTCAAGGCAGACCAAGTTCTAGGCTGTATAAACATACACACAACCCAATTTTGTTTGAAGAGCGCGAAGGCTTTTCCCGCAAAACAGCATCCAGCAGAACTACTGGGCAACTGGCTTCCCGCGGTGCCCATCTGTCGCGCTCCTCGTGGCGCCTTACGTTTTTTGGCACCGAAAAACAAAAACACGGGCCAACAGACCGTCAATATCCTTATTTTAATCTTTAATTAAAAAAAAAAAGATTGTTCTTGCGTGTAACAGCAGCATTGTGTAGCAGCAACGAAACAAAGAAACAAAAATAGCTATTGAGGCACCTGGGATAAACCGCTAGAGGCGTATGCCTTCTCACCGGCGCACTAGAAGCAAATTTTATTCCTTTCTTTCTTTATGAGCAAAACGTGACTGTCGTTTTTTTTTTCTTTTTAATGTAACACTGCGCCGTTGACGTCATCGCCACGAATGCTGCAACGGACCTCACGCCGCCATAAACAAAAACGGGCGCAGCTCACATTACATTCCGCCGAACCATCTTTGTAAGGAACCAGTCACTGCACCACGCGAGATTATGGGTTCGTTTCGGTTCGGGTTCCATATCACGTGTTGGATTTCGGTTAAGCCGCGTTCACATGGCTAAAGTCTGCACTCACTGTCTGAGACGTGTCTGTTCCTCGTACAACGGTTCTGTCATTTCGGTCACACAAACAAACTCTCTGCAGACATGTTCGAAGCATGTATAAAGCAAAAGTGCTTCGAAGACGCACGTTTGCTTCATAGAGATATTTATGTCATCCTATCTGCAGCGAGCACAGGTTCTTTTGTATGATGTTGGTGATGACGAATATGATGATGATGATGATGACCAGTGTGACTGCGACTTTAAAGTTTTGTTCTGCTTTGGTTGAAAATGACAGGTTTGACACGGTTTCCGGTTCGCGTTGTGGAGCGGCACCTTGGAAATGGTGGCACCTTAATCCTCGAAATTACTCCGCGACAGAGAAGCTTAGGACGCAAGGGCGTCGCGTGTGAGTATGCTTGAGACACACTGTGGCCAGTATGCTCTTGTTAAGCGAGAAGTATTCGGTTGGCGTTACGGTAGGAAATTAACATGTTTGTCCTGGCGGGTGGCTTTCCGCGGTCTTTTGAATCATCGGTCGATCTCACCCTGCCTCTTTCCGGATCCGGTCTTGCGCTCCACAAACCTCGTCCAGAGCCTCTGGAAGTTGGACTGCTGGGGAACCGGAGGGCTGGGACTCTTGGCGGGACTCCCTGCTGCAGAGATGAAGCGAGAGGAGAAGCATTATCATTCCTGTTTACAAGGTCGACATGAATTGAGCCATGTGGCAAAACAACTCCAAACAAAACTTAAAAACAAAACAGGAAACATCGAGGGCAAGGCGCATTCTTTCCTTTCGCCCTGAAATTGACTATCACTCGAGAGGTGGCGCGAGTCACCACAGTATTCAAATTAAAGTGTTTTTTTTCATTGCTTTCTCCATCATTTATTCAACCACATCACGCTTGTGTATACTGTAGACAAAAAAGGGGACTGTCAAACATATTTTCGTGAATCCACAACGAGGGCCAGGATGGCGCGTTGGCCCTTGAAGGGACCTCAAAAAGGGGTTTTCTTAATTGAGAGGTATGTAACTTAACACAGAGGTCTCATTTGGTGGTTCATTAGTGTTAGTAAAACTATGTAAGGAAGGCATTGACTACACTAAAAATATTGACAATAAAAAACACAGTCTATGGAAGTTCTCACAATATTGTCACGGGTGGTGACCAGAATAACAATAAATAAACAGGAAGAAATAAACGTTTAATGTGGCGAACTTGTGCCGAAAACAAAAAGGGAATAGAAATTAATAACAAAGCGTCGCGAGCGTCGAAGTCGGCGAGACAGCAGAGTCGAGCGCTGGGGCGAAACTGACTGCGGCTCGCCACGCGGAGCCTCTTATGTACACGCGTGGGGTTCTGGAAGATTCCGCGTAGAAGGTTCTGCGTGTAGAACATTCCGACCTCGAATGAGCAACACGGTTCTCGAATTTACCAGAACTTCGTCAGAGTCAGAGTGAACAAAATGCGTCCACGCGGCCAGGATTCGAACCCAAGCTTTCTGCGTGGAAGGCACGCGCGATAACCGTTAAGCCACGAGCGCGCTGCCTGCTTGGTCAGCTGCGCTCGCGGCATTACTCCCCCTTTAAAAAGTGCATCGCCCCGATGCAACACAAAACAAAACAAAGCAAATAAAACGGTAAACTAAAGAGTCATTTGGAACATCATTTCGAACAAATAAGGTCCTATCGCGCGTAGTACGGCTTCAGGCGCACGACGTGGACGACTTCAGGTCGTGGTGGGCGGCGTGATGACGTTCTTGTTCCGTCGGGCATCACCTCGTAGTTCAGATCCCCGAGTCGACGAAGCACTTGTAAGGTCCAAAGTATCGTTTCAGCAATTTCTCACTGAGGCCAGCGGCGACGGATGGGCGTCCACACCCACACCCTATCTCCGGGCTGGAAGTGGACGTCCCTGCGACGAAGGTTGTAGCGGCCGGCGTCGACCCGTTGCTGGTCTTGAATCAGGAGTCGGGCGAGCTGGCGGATTTCTTCGGCCCGTTGAGCAACCACCTGGGCGTCGTCGCTCTCACTGTCAGCTGGCTCATAGGGCAGCATCGCGTCCAGCATCGTCGTTACTTTCCGACCATGTACCAGCTGGAAGGGTGTGAATCCAGTGGTCTCTTGAACCGCCGTATTGTAGGCGAAGGTGACGTAGGGCAACACCTCGTCCCACGTCTTGTGCTCTACGTCGACGTACATGGAGATCATGTCAGCGATTGTCTTGTTGAGCCTCTCTGTCAGCCCGTGGTCTGGGGGTGGTACGCAGTTGTACGACGATGGCTGGTGTGACTGAGTTGGAGGATTTCTTGGGTCAGCTGTGCCATGAAGGATGATCCGCGATCTGTAATCAGAACTTCTGGAGCGCCGTGCCGGAGGACGATGGACTCAATGAAAAACTTGGCAACTTCCACGGCAGTCCCTGCAGAAAGGGCTTTCGTTTCGGCGTACCGCGTGAGATAATCTGTGGCTACGATGATCCAGCGGTTCCCCGACGTCGACGGCGGAAAAGGGCCAAGTAGGTCCATTCCGACCTGCTGGAAGGGTGCTGTTGGCGCTCCCACTCTCCCGACGCCCCGCATCGCACCGACGCGCCTGCAACGGTGTCCAACAACCTAAACGTTGTTATCGACGGCCACGACGCATCGGCACTCGTCGACACCGGAGCAGACTACTCCGTTTTGAGTGGGAGGCTCTCTCGCCGCCTTCGCAAAGTCATGACGCCGTGGGATGGACCCCAAATACGAACCGCAGGAGGACATCTCATCACGCCCGTCGGAAGGTGCACTGCTCGCGTCGAGATTCACGGCGAGACGTGTCCGGTAAAGTTCGTCGTTTTACAAGACTGTTCCAGAGATGTCATTCTTGGCATGGACTTTCTGTGCGAATACGGCGCCGTCATCGACCTGGGTGAAAACAGATTGACGCTGCGGAAGCCTGTTCCGCCTTCAGAGAAGCCCCAAACAGCGTCAGCCGCCGTCCGAGTCGCCGCCGCCCACGTGAACCTGCCGCCGCGATCAAGTGTTGTCGTACCCGTCGTGGCCGATACCGCTACCTGCGGCGAAGTTGTCCTGGAAGGCAACCTTCAATTGCTTCTGGGAAGAGGAATAGGCGTCGCAAGAGGAGTGGCCGAACTTCAGGATGGGCGGACTGTGGTCCTCGTGACGAACTTCCGAAATGAAACGCAACACCTCACGAAAGGTGCAGCCGTGGGCCACGTCGAGGAACTTCGAAACGCCGCCGAAATCGCCACGATTACTGACGAAACCTCGGCACCTCAGCAAGACAGCACGTCGCCAGCGCAGCTCGACATTGACCCTAAGCTTCCGGGCCCGAAACGACGGCAGCTGCTTAACCTCCTCGCCGAATACAGCGACTGCTTTGCGACATCGTCAAAGGTGCGCCAAACCACCGTTGCGAAGCATCGCATTGTTACTGAGGACGACGCGCTCCCTGTGCATCGATCGCCATACCGAGTCTCAGTAAAAGAAAGAGAGGTCATACAGGAGCAAGTGCAAGAAATGCTGAACGACGACATAATCCAGCCTTCCAGCAGTCCATGGGCCTCTCCGGTCGTACTGGTTAAGAAGAAGGACGGAACGCTTAGGTTTTGCGTGGACTACCGACAGCTGAACGCGGTGACGAAGAAAGACGTCTACCCACTACCCCGCACCTCCACCAGAATGTCACGGGTGGTGACCAGAATAACAATAAATAAACAGGAAGAAATAAACGTTTAATGTGGCGAACTTGTGCCGAAAACAAAAAGGGAATAGAAATTAATAACAAAGCGTCGCGAGCGTCGAAGTCGGCGAGACAGCAGAGTCGAGCGCTGGGGCGAAACTGACTGCGGCTCGCCACGCGAAGCCTCTTATGTACACGCGTGGGGTTCTGGAAGATTCCGCGTAGAAGGTTCTGCGTGTAGAACATTCCGACCTCGAATGAGCAACACGGTTCTCGAATTTACCAGAACTTCGTCAGAGTCAGAGTGAACAAAAATGCGTCCACGCGGCCAGGATTTGAACCCAAGCTTTCTGCGTGGAAGGCACGCGCGATAACCGTTAAGCCACGAGCGCGCTGCCTGCTTGGTCAGCTGCGCTCGCGGCAATATCATGAATGACAGAATACTGTCACGTTTATTTTGGCAAAGAGAGGGAAATAAACTCGAAGTTAAATTTATTGACGTGTATTTTGATACGTTTTTCTGTCGTAATATATGTCATAATGTCCAACAATGCGATTTGAAAATTTGGGGGGGGGGGGGGGGGGGGGATAAGGATAATTTCCATGGGAAACAAAAATAAGAAATCCATAGAAAAACACGCTTTTTAAAGTTTATTTGTTATAAGGTACGTTTAAATTTGTATGCTTTATTTCAAATACTTTATGTGTCACCTATGGGAACCTTCGAAGTAAATTGTACCGCAATACGTTCAGGGACCGACCTGTGCCGTTTTTCAAAAAGGCCGAAACGCCATTTGGTCCCTGTTTCAGATGAGAGCAGAAACAACCTTCCGAAGGACCTTGGAATTTATGATAGCAGGGAGACACGTCCACAGCATATAATTATAAACGACGGTTAGCATACTGTATAGAGTCACTGATGGCTTTACAAACGCTGGGCGTGAAAAGTCCTCATTCTCTTATTATCTTCCGTAGCCAATGGAAATGCGAGGTTAGCCAATAAGAATACCGAATGACGAGTCGCGAAGCAAGAGGCACGAAGATAATAAGCCCCGCCCTGCATTTGTTTAAACTGTCGGTTTCTATAGTGGTTTAAAGCCAGGGAGGAAACACGGAAGAGAGCATTGGATATGTCAGGGTATCGTAGACATACAGAAAATAATTGCGTAGGGCGCCAACCCTGACGAGGTTATTTCTATAAGGTTAGAAAGAGTGAGAAATGTTCGTCGTATATTACCAAACGAGATGTTGATAAATCATAATTATCATCAACCAGTTTATAGCCTCAATACGGAGCGCAAGCTCGTCTGCTTCTTGCACAGGAGATGCGGTGACGTCAGAACGACGCCGAGCTCTTATTGGTTGATTAAAACAAATAGTGGGCAGACCTCGAGGCATCTAGCATTGAGGGCTACCCACTATCCTTCTAATCAAAGCCAATCAGAGCACGGCGTTGTTCTGACTTTACCGCAACTCCTGCGCAAGAAGCAGACGTCTTGCTCTCCGCATAGGCACTTGGAGCTTGAGATAGGCATGACGTGGCCTATGCGGAGCGCAAGTTCGTCAGCTTCTTAAACAGGGGTTTCAGTGACGTCAGATTGCCGAGGTCTGCTTGGCTCTGATTGGAAGGATAGTGGGAAGACCCCAATGGTCTTGAAGTTTACTCACTATGCTTCCGATCGGAGCCAATCAGAACTCGGCGTATCCGACGACACCGCAACCCCATGTGCAAGAAGCAGACGTACTTGCGCTCCACATTATTCAGCTACGTGATCGGTTGTCTCTCGTTCTTATCAGCTAACGCTGCAATCGCAATAGCTGCGTAACGATAATAAGATGATCGTGGCTCGCCAAGCCCTGTGTTTATTTGTGTGTTTTTTTTTTAAGTTTTCTGTTATTCTACATTCTAAGAAATTTAGAGCGTCTGCTTCTCCCGCAAAGCAGTTGAGGGAGCAAATTGTTGCAATGTACGGGGGACGCATTGGCCAATGACGTGTCTAATAATATGTTTAAAAAACTTAAAAAGAAAAACCTGCGTTGTTTAATATAGCATAACGTTTTACCGTGCTCGGTGCCACGGCGCAGACCGTTTTGTGGAGTCGAGATTTTCAACGTTAGTGTATCGTTAGTTTGATTCCGAATAAGTGCTTGTGCTCGTACTTTACTTACGTTGTCATGGAAACTGAACCGGTTGTTCTGGCGTGCCTTGCCGCCCACGCGTTCTCGGGGTTCATGCGCGTACGCGCGGACGAACGGACGGACCGATTTCTAGGATTAGGAGGTTCCGTTTAAATGCATGCCAGGCATTAATGTGATTTCTTCGGTGCCGGTCCGAGCTCGGTAATCCGCGCGCGCTAAATTATTTCGTTAATTTCGAACGACAGTCCGAAGCATTCGTTGGAGCCGAACGAAGGCTAACTTAGTTTTTGCTCGTCCCCTAGGGCTGACCCTTGTGGGCGTACGGGATTCTATCCTCGGGCCTGGCGCTAATCAACTTTCTCGGGATTAATTACTGCCATATACAACAAATCCTGATGTCCTTTTCCCGTTGGATACTATTTTTACGTAATTTCCCGTACTTCTTTTTTTGTTTTTGTTTCTTCTTCGCGAAAAAATAGCTACGGTGAAGGTAATGGTGATATAATGAGAGGTTAAGCGTCAATTATGGAGGTTTCATTTCTTTTTTTTTCTTTTTGCATGCGTATGTACATGTAACTGTTGCTTTATCTTGACACAATAAGGATGCTCCTGACTAAAGTATTTATCGCAAATTTGCACGCTTGTGTCGTTGTTTATTTAAGAAAGCACTGACCAGGTACACCGAGGAAACATGCAATCCAAGTGCAATTTCCCTTCAATAAACAAAACTGAGCTGACCAGAGGTTGAAGACTATACCTAAACAGCATGAAGCCGCAATCACTGACACAGCACGTAAAAGACGCGGTGGTCGCTGTTGACATGACGACAAACATGCCTCATGCATGTCCGAAACATGTTTGCGTTGTACCTTTGTATAGTACTCCGAGCATGTCTCCGGAAAGTCTTTTGTATGGCCAATGTGACACGACCGCCATACAACACAAGGAACAAACACGTGTCAGACAGTTTCTGGAGACTGTCTTTTGTATGATGTATTATCAGTGTGACCGCGTCTTTGCGGTTTTTCTTCGTAAACAAAAACTGCACTCCCAAAAAACATTTTTTTTTTTAGTTCCAGGACAAAACAGGTATGCCGGAAAAATAACACGAAAAAAGATTGGCGCAATATTGGCGTCGCAAGGCTCATTTCAAATCGCTCGTGACTCAAAATCAGACTCTTGCGTGAATATTGCAGTAATCTTGTTTCCTTTTTTTTCTTTGGAGGGGGGAGAAGGGGGGGGGGAGACTTTAGTTTCTGACGACAAACGTGTCCTGTGCTGGTTTTTAAAACATTATTGGAAGTTAAAGGAGCCACAAAACGATTTTTCTACTTTCGCTAAATACTACTTAGAATCACTCCCTAACGTTGATAACCGGATAAACTTGCCTTAGCTTTTTCTTTCTATAAACAATGAATGCCGAAACAAAAATTGGAAAATAACAACAAGCGGCCACATGGCCTGGTGCCTGTCCTATGCCGCCAAAATTAATCACACCCACGCGCTGGAATTGGCAAAGTAAAAAACGGCTATTCTCATCACCGGAGTGGTTAGACAGAAGCCACTACCCGAGTGTCCGCCGAGGATTGTTAATTGGGGGTTGTGTGGATATTTATACAGCGTGTAGCTGGTCAGCATTTTAAAGTTGCCACGAGTCACTCGCTGTAGATGAGCAATTAGCCAGAGCAGTACAACCGCTATCCTGGGGTCTTTAACGTGCACCACGCAGTAGTGATACACGACCGCACGCCGGTACGATGCTCATCCAGATCGAAACGGGCAGGGGTGGGGATTGAACCCAGGATCCCTGGGTTCTGCAGCGCGAGCTTTCGCTCCACGTGCTCCGGGCTGGTGTGCGCTAGCCCACTCGGCGAGTGCTCACGCAGTTCTCGTTTCCAATCTGTGAGCCGCGCTCGACGGTCGTCAGGCGGGTGGTGTGGGTCCCACAATTACGCCATCCAGCTATGTGAAGGCAAGACTGAGGGTGGGTTTGAATCTTACCCAAATGGATCTGAGTCACTCCGGCAGGTAGTGCCACGTGACAACCACAGTTTGGAAAGCGCTGGACACGGGTAGGTTTTGAATGCAAGGCACAAAGCCCTTACACTGGAGTAAGATTGAGTAAATTTTGGAACACGGCCAGAAAGAAAATAGTCCTTTTATCCTCGCAATTTCACACCGCGACAAAGAAGCTTCTGAATCAGTAACGATCTGTGCGAGTATATTTTGACCTGACTATGACCAGTATGCCTCCGCAAAGTCATGAACATTCCAACTCGATATCGTTTAATGACCCATTTAACTTTTTTTTTATATAGGTGGACGTCTATGCGAGCTAAACGTTTACCACAAGCGTGGTGGCATTGCATTTATTTTAAAGCATGTAATCCTGAACATTTCGTATTGCAAATATTGTGCTGGGTCTTTTTGTGGTTTATATTTTAAGAAGAAGAAGAATGTCCCGAAATCTTAAAATAAAAAGCTTCGCATAGAAACTTGATTAAATTTCTTTAGCGACTTTTGTCTCTGGCTTGTATGAAACTCTATAGCAGTTCACAGAATTTCTCAACATCGTTCCGTGTTCAGAGAAGGTCATTTTTCACTATCACCTAAAATAACTTTTCTTTTACGAAACCTCGCCCATCCAAATTTTCATAAGTACAAGAAGAGAGTCTTCATCGGTATATCACGCCTGCTGCAACACGTTGTGCAAATATAATTTCCTATCTCCTTTGTTGCCGACGTCGGAGACGCGTCCATTTTGATGGAGTATCATCCGAACAATCTAACATAAATGTACTAACCACCGCTCAAAAAAAAAAAAAAAGATTTCGTATATTTTTGTTTTGTTCTTTAGGCTTGTATAAATATTACTAAACACGTACCTCGTACGCTTCACAACAAAGAGATTTGCGCTGGCTGCTACGTTCTTATGACAAGTAAGTAACGGTATTAAAAAAAAAGTAATTTCTTATTGCT
>JABSTQ010001565.1:0-57900 GCA_013358835.2 Ixodes persulcatus | reverse complement strand
GGTCTATTGCAGGACGGATTATGAAGTCCGGGTTAGTTTGGTTTTATGTCGGGAAAAGAAACACGCTAAACCTGTTGAAACCAAAAAAAAACAAAAAAACCTTTGTTGTATGGAAAGTTAGGTGCGTTTATAGCATTCGTGAACAAAATGCCGAAAGCAATCCCTAATAACAGGCTTAAGTCGAGCTAATTGGTACATGTCGATACCAGGATGTCAGCTTGAACATGAGAAAAACAGAGGGAACGAACATACACACCGCTGATTATGAACTCTGACTTTAATACTTCAGTGTCTTCATCCATAACCGTTAACTTTTTTATATTCTTCATTTCATTGTATAGAAACACACACACACACACACATACACACACACACATATATATATATATATATAGTATATATATATATATATATATATATATATATATATATATATATATGTATATAGTAAAGCATTTACTTATCTTCAACACTGGCCGCAAAAATTGGTTACACAATTGTTTTCGGTTTACACACCTGGGTAACATCACGTCTCACACTGCGGAAGTCCACAAAAATGCTAGTCACCGAAAGCCAATTACACTAGGCCAACGCTCAAAAATAATCTGCTTACTCGAAATAAAGACGGGAGAATATTTTTGAGCGTTTTCCGAACGTAATTGGCTTTCGTCGACCAGCACTGTTGTGGACTTAGGTAGTTTGACACGTGATGGGACACCATGTGACCCAGGTGTGTAAACCGAAAACAACTGCGTAACCAATTTTTGCAACCAGTCTTGAAGAAGGCGTGGCTCAGACCGAAACTTCGACTCACTAAATGCTTTAAAACGCCAAGAACGCGTTGAGGTGCGACTTCATTACTTTATATTCTTCTGCATCCTAGGCTATATATATATATATATATATATATATATATATATATATATATATATATATATATATATATATATATATATATATATATATCAGGCACGTAGCCAGGATTTTGTTTCGGGGGGGGGGGGGGGGCCGTCCATGAGAAAATGCTGTATGAGGGGGAGGGGGGAAAGGAGGTCCCAGCAAAATGGACGATTTCGGGGGGGGGGGGGGCGGGCCCCATTGGCCCCCCCCCTGGATACGTGCCTGATATATATATATATATATATATATATATATATATATATATATATATATATATATAGCCTAGAAAAATGAAGTGCTCTGCTGGGAAACTACTACAACAAAGTTTATTACGACGTTTCGAGCGGGGACCTCTTTTCATTAGATAAAACACCTACAGTTCGAGAGGGTTTATATAACTAACAACGCACTCTCTCCCCCTTCCACGAAAAAAGAGGAGAGAAAGAACATGTTTAAGCAAGAATACAAACACAGATCGCCCTTTGAAAATAGTAGTACAGCGCAAACGCGCGCAGATAAAGTTGTTCAGTGCCACGAGGGTGCAGTCCCCTTGTCGGATCCTCATGACGGTCCTGAAGGGGATGCTTAACACCGTGACTCCCGTAACATTTAAATCCCGTATCTCTCAGGGTTCGCTCTCAGAAGATTTTAGTGTTTGTGCGAAACAAGAGGTCTTAGGAAACCTCAGTCTATGCCTGCTTAACGGAGCTGTTCAGGGCGTTCCCCAAAGGTTTTCTTTCTATTCTAGGTTCTGTAGAATGAGTTATGAACAATGTTTAACGCTTCGAGGTAGAGGTCGTGTTTCGGAAGAGTTCAAAGGACGGAGGGGGAGAATGTTCTGCAATCAGGACGGGGCTAGCTGTGCTCAGTGTCACGGAAATAGCAGTGGAATTCTGAAAAAAGATTCCTCTACTATCACTCAGCCTTTGTCTATCAATACATAGTACCTTAACAATGAATGCCTGACAGCGAACATAAAGTTTCACTATACTCAGTGTCTTTGCGCTGACAGTTCTTTTTAGGGCGTAATACATTTGTAGCCCCGTCCTTCACCGAGATCTCTCAGCAGGATTCCTGCCATTGGTTCTCTCAAGTGCTCGCGGGAAAGCAGACAATGTGTTTCTTTTAAATCATTTGCACGCATATTTGATAATCATTACTCTATGTGCTTAGATACTTCCTTTAGACACGGCATTGTTTAGTTAGCCTAGTGTTCAGGTTTGCTCAATGGCGGTATGAATTTGCTTCGTTGATTATATTTTTCCTGTGCATAGTTTCTGCAGTGACAATGTCCACCTGTACATGCATTTGCGACGTTTTGACCTTATTTCTGATTAACTGTCTTGCGATATTGTACGGGCTTTGTTTCCTTTTTTTTTCTGTCCGCCCGTGCTGCTTGGATTATTATTCGGTGTGCAGCATAAAATAAATAAATCATATAAAATAAATTTAAACCGAATTGTGCCTCCTAGCCTAAGAAGGAAAACCAGTGCTACATCTACTTATATTTCTTTGATTATACACTACAAATTCTTGCTTGGGATTAAAATTTATGCTAAGTTTGGAGAAAGTACATTATTTTGGCAACCAAGTTAGCAATTTGTCGCATTGCTGATTACCATAAAAGTAATTACTTCCTTTCACTTTATCTACGTAAGATAATACCACCAGTTTACATTTTAAAATATTTGGCTCTGTACATTCCGAATAAATACGTCAGTCTACACCTTTTAACCTCACATAACAATCAGTTCAGAAGTAGAGAAACGTTAGGCCTTTAAAAGTTTTATAATGTGACACTACTGCGAATCTAAGAGAGTTCAGAAACTGAACATTCATAATCTTCACGCAGCTTCGGATGTATCTATTCTTTAAAAATCAGTATCTGAAATTAGTTTGAGCAACTTAAAAAAAAATTGTAATTAGTTTCTTACACGCAGGCCCCTGCAGCACCGGCTGCTCGTAGTATGAACGGGAAAGCCTATGTGATTCTACGTAATGTAATATATAAAGTGTCTGAAATACGCTAGCTCGATCTAGAATGAGACGTAAAAGTCGGCGCTTTCACGTAGAAATCTTTACATTTCGTGAAAGGTGTATTTCAGAGGTCGGTTTATCTTGTAAAATTACAAAGCGTAGCTTCCTTTCTGTAAAAAATACGGCTACAAACCTCTTATGATCAACAGCGGACGGCGACGCAACTACCGAGTCGGCTGGCGGGGTACGTTTGGCGCAGGCATTGATAGATGGCGCTACCTCCTCAACGAGACTGCTTGCGACGACCATGGTCTATTAACAGTTAAAATGAACATTGTAGTTTTGCAATGTACTTTTGGTTTAAAAATAAACGCGAAAAATGATAGTAAATTTTGAAGTAACAAAAATAAAAGAAAACACGGTTGCATAACGGCGGCGCCAGCGGTGCTCTTACTGCCGACAGATTTTGTCTGCGTGTCGTCTGCTTTCTTTCGCTGGTCGGCTACACCTTCCGACGCTGCTCCCGACGCCATCTATCAATACGCGCGCCAAACGCGCCCCGCCACTCGACTCGGTCGTCTGCTTGGCCATCCGCCGTTGACCCTGGCAAATATTTGGCCCTATATTTTATAGAACGGGAGGTACGATTTGTAATTATACATGATAAAACCGACCTGTGAAATACACCTTTGACAAAAAGTTTAGATTACCACGTGCAGGCGCCGATTTTTACGGCCCATTGTAGACCGAGCCTGGGTATTACAGACACGCTACATATAGTATAAGCACCATGCACGTATACGTCGAATCTGAGAGGTACAAGGAACTCTATTGTAACACATATGCAATAAACGCGTCACTACATATATTCATATACAAGTTACGTGTTTTTATTTAATGAGATTTATATATATATATATATATATATATATATATATATATATATATATATATATATATATATATATATATATATATAAAAGCCGTGAAAGGTACACTAATGCGGTCTGTACTGGTGAGTTTTAGGGTCAGGGGGACATAATATAGGGGCTAATGCTCACAATAAATCGGATAATTAAAGAAAATGGGTTCATTAAATTTTTAATTGGTTAATATAAGCATATTGTTCCACTAAGAAGCTTGCTGAACGTCATATAAAGCTACCAAATAAGTCAAAGTTAGAAACACTTGAAACACGTGGTAAGCGTGTGGGCGCCCTTAATTTTCCACTCCTGCAACAGGAGAAACGCTGGAGATCCGAAAACGTGCCTCAGGTATTTTTAAAATTGACTTCTTTGGGAATTTATGGTGACGCCCAAAAAGTTTTCAGTTAGAATCATATCATGCTTATTCTAACTAATTTAAAAGTTAAGTATCCAATTTTAGTTGTTTACTTAATACTAATAATCATCCACTACTATACGACGTATTGTGACGATTATCCTTCTATATTATGTCCTCCTGAGCGCATAACTCACCAGCACATATCGCATTAGTCTTGTAACGAGACAGGTTACCGCCAAAATCTTTATCTCCTATTTCATTTCTTATCACTTTAATATATTAATATAGGCAAAATCTTTATTGAAATGTGTATTTTTTCCCTCTTTATATCTCCACCCTTTTAATGTTTTTTTTTTTTTTTTTTTTTTATTGCGCTTCCTTCTCGGGGTAATGAAAGGAAGGCTCAGGTTGATTGAAATGCTTTTTGGTGAGAAGATATTGTGGGCTTGTGCAAAACATACCACAGTGCATTTTTTTGCCTTGCTTCTTCCCGTAGCTTTGAGATTAACTTTCGGCACCTAGATTTCAAGCTGGTGCGTTCGAATTTTTGGTGGTCTCTTCACGAAGGTTGTTTAGTGCTGGCACTTTTAGCTTTATACACTTTGCAAGATAATGATTTAATCAATCTGTTTTTATTTTTGATAACTAGTAGGGCTACAAATATTTAAAAAGATCAAAGAAATAACCAAGGACAAAGATGTGTTGTTATGACCATCCTTGTGTTTGTACGTTTGATAATCCCTAAGTCTAACCAGTAAGTATAACAGATATGGCCACTTTCAATTTCTCTGAGCCAGTTCAGTATTTCAAGTGACAATAAAAGCTTTCGGGGTCATAACAGGTCGATGGCCGAGGGGATGCGGAGAATGCGAACCCCTAAAGACCTTCCATCTTTCCCCCATTTGCTTTTGGTATTTTAAGAAATGCGTCAAAAATCGAAAAAAAAGGCTTGTGTCAGGGCCAATCATATTTCCCAAGCAAAAGCTGCAAATCAGTTCCCGCCGACAGGACGCTTGACATCATTTGTCTCGACCACTATACTTCCACACCGCACTAGAATTGAATGAAACACGAGAAACTCGAACGTGTGTCACCGGCAAACACCGTGGGAGAGAAATAAATCACCTCTTTCATGGAGTGAGACAAAAGGGAGGGCACCTACGAACACAGGTTACGTCCTCACAGGCCGTATTTCATCGACGAGTACGTGTCGCTGACGCATGTCCTGACTCAACCTATTTATCCGACAGTGACGTGTTGGCCCCCCAAAAAACACAACAGCCAATGAAGAAGGATTACAAGCACCCAGCGCACGCGTGCCTACGACATGACATCGGCCTTGGCCGCGCGCAAGCATTCCACCCCCGCCCCCTTCCAACATGGCTGCGCTGATGAGCTGCCGAAAGCTAAAGGGGAGAGGGAAGCCCTGCTTTTTTGGAAGCGGGCCGCGGACTTCACGTTCAACCGCGTAGGCGCTATATAAAGCTACCGGCGGCCCCGGGTACGAGAAAACAGCTCTCGCCTGTCTGTGTTATTCGACAGCGGCAGTCTCCAGACACCCCTCTTGTCTTGTCTCTGGACCGGCGGTTCATCGCAGAAGTCTCCGAGTGTTCAGTGCAGCTATGTCTCGCTCCGTCGACATCCCCGTGAACTCCACGACGCAGACCAGGACGGAGGTGAAGAAGTTTCACCGTGTCTTCGAGGGTACCAGCGCGTCCGACGTCAGGCGTCAGATGGACGAATTCGCCAAGGAGTTCCCGGACTGCATGCGGTACCTGGATGGCATGTTCCCAGAGTCCTCGCTCCTGCCGTCGTCGGCGTACAACGGTGCTCCCAGGCCCGAGAGGCAGGAGAGCGTCGTGAAGGAGGTCAAGGTGCTGCCCAGCACGGACAAGGACAAGATCTCGGTGGAGATCGACGTCGAAGGCTTCAAGGCGGACGATGTGACGCTCAAGGCGGTCGGCAGGCAGCTCAACGTCAGGGCCTTCTGTGAGCACACAGAGGGGGACACCAAGATTCGACGCGAGCTCAGGAGGAACGTGGTGCTTCCCGAGGGCGTGGACGTGGAGAAGATTGCCTGCCGACTCACTGCCGAGAACAAGCTGGTCATTGAGATTCCACTGCCCGTCGAGAAGAGCAAGGGTGTCGAGTACGTGATCCCTGTCCGCTGCGAGATCGCCCGCAGCGTCAGCAAGGAGGGAGAAGCCACCACAACCAAGACCGTGGAGCGATGAAAACTTGAGCGTGACATTGTGATCTCGACCCCTACTTTTTTGTTTTATCCAGAACTTTCGTGCATTGTATTATATACGTGTATCAGATGAGAATGAATTATTTATTTATGGGGACTGTTTGAGTGATGTCTGTTTTTGTGAGTTTCAGGATCAGCTTTACGCGCAAATGAACCTCTCTGCATAGTTTAGTTGCTGGGCTGGAAAAACGTGAGTATTGTCTGATAACCTACATTACGCAAGCGAGTACTATGAATAGAAAACTTGTCGGATAGAAGACGCAAGATTATTGTAATCTTATTCTTGAAAATGAAATACAATTTATTGTTAAAATCAGTTGGAAGATAAATTCTCCGCAATATTTATTGACTTTTAATATATTTGTTGAAAGCACAAATAACCACCGTGCAGGTAGGCTATTAGTGAAGAGCTAAAATGTTTTATAAAATCAGTGTAATTAATAACCGCAAATAGTTTGTGTATTCCAAATGAGAAAGATTAAGATACGCACAATAAGAACGATTATGCAAAACGAAATTTCCGTGAATGTGTATCCTACGCCATGAGCGTATTTTATATTTTTTAGTGAAGGCTGCTCAGATATAGGAAGGAGGAACAAAGGTCCTTTTTTATTACCCATCATGGTTTGAAGAGTTAAAGGGCCAAAGCAAGCAAAACGGAAGCTAACCTATTGATTTATGCTGTACAAGTAAAACCATGACTTAGTATACAAAAACAAGATTCAGCTCGATTTCATTATAGTTTGACAAAAAAAAATATCTTGCAGATGGAATGTATATATATATATAGAACTTAGTACGTAGAGTCATTCAAATTCGATAAATCTAGAGGAGTGTGGTGGAGCAACTTGTGTCGGTTGCTTCTCTTTATCTATCTCTTCCTACATAGCCTTACAACGTATTCTGCGTAACTAACACTGAGACCTCGCTACTGGCACTGCTACGTGATATCAAAAATATTCCTTGCAAGAACAAATATTTAGGAATGTGTAGATACACGTCTCACTGAAACCACGCAAGAATTAAGCGTTCCAATTCATTGGGCATGCAACCATTCACGACAAATAGAGATTATAATGTAGGATCATAGAAGTAGTGTTTGAAACCAAATATCAAGTAAATGTAAAAACAAACTGCTCGAGACAAAGAAAAATTACGGGACGGGAGGGGGAAAGAAGTGGAGAATCTAAACGAGGAAAATGGGACAAAGAAACCACCCGACACAAATATAGCTACAGGTTCCATGACGCAATCTGCCCCCTTTCTGTTAGCTAATTCTGTCTCCGAGACTGAAAAGAGCAGACGTGTGACTTACTAGACAGCTGTCTAGCTGGCAGTGCGACGTCTAAAATTATCAAATGCCCAGACGCTTTGCCAACATGTCTGGCTGCAGTGGACAGGGCGAACATACTTGACGTCTTTAAACTAATTTTGGGTTGGTTTATATGAAGTGATAGGATGCTGCGAAAGTCACACGAAACACTGGAGCGTAAGTTTGTGTTCCATAAACGCTGCGCTGGTCATATTTCAATGAACTAAAGCATGTACAGTTACACTAGTGTATAGAACGTCGTCGCGTGATTTGTCAAGGAAAATTGCACAAAACGAGTACAGAAGCCGAATAACCAGTGCAATGAATGCCAGACAAGAAAAAAAAATGGTGGCGTCATCTGGAGTTGTGCTTGAGATGACGCTTGAGAGCGAAAAATAATTTTTAAGAACACTCACTCGAAAGCGAAGCGAGTGTAGGGAAACTAGAAGGGAAAGTTTCCACTTTATGCTAAGGCACTGGGAGGTCTGTTTCTCCGAAGGAATGTTGAGAGCGAAGCTTGAGTTAGATCTGGCTCAAAACATTCTCTTTGCGAAAAAAACAACAACAAAAAAGCCGAGTAAGACTAATCAAAAATATAAAAAAATTATCGTTTTTGAGTTCTGGAGTTAACTCTTGATATTACTTGGCATGACACATTATTCGCAGTTACCATTTTTTTTTCGAAACATAGTCCACCGACTGTACATGTGTAAACGCTAAATTTTTACGCAGTACGGACGTTTTACACGTGCGGGCTCTTCAAGGGCTTGCATTGTTTTTTCTTAATAGTTCTGTTATGATGGGACGTGAGAGATTTTGTGAATGACAGAGTATGTTATCGATGATCAATCTACGATAGAAGATTCTTTGTGAGCTAACCAAGAAAGCCTTTGTTAAGGTGTACTGTGTATGAAATTTGTTGACGTGCGGACATTAGGAACCAGGTACCGACTACGCACCGGGTGCGGAGTAGGGTTCGAAAACTACGTTAATTATATTCCTTGATGACAAGAGCACGAGAGATAACGCGTGGCTCTTGAAAGGATTATTCAAGATCCTATTTTCTACTTAAAGGTAAGCTTTATGAGTGTTTTGTTGGCTGGAACATGTCACGTAGGATGACGGCTAACAACCGGATTATCATTCTCGTCTTTAGTTACTTAACTTACTGGGCTGCCATGGTGAGTTTTCTACGAAGCCCGGGACTCTTCAAGGGTCTGTGGAGTTTTCCGTTTCTAATTTTAGGCGGGCAATTTTTTTTTCGCCTGCGAGTACTGGTAAGCGGATTATTAATTGCCAGATTATAATCGTTATTTTATTTGTTTCCATTAAGGCACACCCCGCTCGCAGAGTTTCAAGTTATCGCACATTCGAGGATAACACTAGAAAGCCAAAAAGGAAGAAGACTTTTTGGTTGTTTTTTTTTTTTGCGTATGAAACCGTGTTTTTATAAAACCGGATACCTGTTATATGCATAAATGAACGAAAAAAGATTATCCTTAAAACAAGTTAGAAAAAATTATTATCATGAATTCTAAGTCTACAAGGAACGTGTTTTTTTCTTCTCGAGAATGTTGTTTGAAGGACAGTGGTAAAATATATATATCCCGAGCCTAACGTAACCTGTGAAGGTAGAAAACTTTCTCAAGCTTGACGATATAGCCAGCTAATGATAGAAGAAGGTAAACAATAAAAACAAAGTATATTTGGAGGGGAGATGTTACTAGTGGCGGTGGCAGTGTTTATGCGAAGAGGAAAACAGCCTGGGAGGCCTTCCGTATAACGAGTTCGTACTGCTGGAGGTTCTGCTTCGCCTACCAGAGGTAAAGAATGGGCACGAACCCTGCTGCGTCAGGGCTCGGTTTCAACTTGCATACAAGCAATGCTTTTACGACTCCCGGCCGTACGGTAACACATCCTTCGTGTTTAATGTGCGCCCCGCACCGGTCTAACCTAGGTAACGCATGAAGTTTAGCAGTACGGCACACACTTTTTATAGATAACAAAGCCATACGACTGAATTTATTTGGGCTGCGGGGATAATAATAGTTTTATGATAGATTGAAGTAAAAATAAATGTTTCGGTTTGATATTGCTGATTTTAATAGAAGCATGATTTGGTATATCCAAAGGTCAACCGCGACGAAACTCGGCGGTGATTAGAAGTTTCAACCAGAAGCCCACAAAATAAAACCGCAACAAGTGAAACATACCGCCACATTTGCTTGACTATATTGTTGCGCATATATGAGTCAGCAGAAACAAACTGTGCGAGCGTAAATAAGAAGTTGAGAGGTATGAAGCACCCTAATAAAATCTGGGCGAAAGTTCAACTACCTCATTGAATTTGCTAAATCTGTGTAAAACATTGCAATTAAAAGAATGTCATGACTGTACTGTTAAGCCTCAGCGGAAACCACGTCGCAAATCGAAAAAGGCACTAATTATATATATGAAATGTTATACGATATCTCCCTATTAGAAACCTTTTGTTACGCTATAGGCGACTCCAGCGAAATTTGCGGCACCTAGCGGCTAGAAGAAATAGCTGCTGTGGCAGGTACACTCTTCTGCCTCTTCGAGCGAATCAAAAACTCGCTCCAGGGGAGTGCAGATATTCAGTGGCCAAGTTGGTTAACGCAGTACAGATCGCTGGGCATGGAGCGAAAGCTCACGCTGCAAAACCCAGGGTTCAATCCCTACCCCTCAGGGCTCGTTCGAATTTGAATGAGCATCGTACCGGCGTGCGGTCATGTATCAATACTGCTTGATGCACGGTATACACCCCAGGCTAACAATGGTATACTGCAATGGCTAAATTTCTCACCTACTACGTAAACCAGTTCGCCGCTCCTCAAAGGCAGACCGACCTCACGCTGACTGAACAATAATTTCCACTTTATTTTCTTTTGGGTTCCATGCAAACTAAGTGCGTGGTATCGCAAGCACCGCACACACCAACCCCGCTCCCTATCACACAGCGAGAGCATCCAGAGCCCGGACACATCATGAGTATATGGTCACTCAACATATTCTGCCGCCTCGGTTTTTGTCAGCATGATCAAGTTGTATAAAGTTTGAATTTTTAAAGCTTCTGTCAGCTCCCCACTCCCGCACCTGGTGTATTTAGCTCAGCCGGAAAAGTATCTGGTTGGGAGCTTAATTACAACAAACGCAGGTGGCCTTTCCGCCAACGCTTGTCTGGTGATCATGTCCGTGTGTGAAAGGTCGACGCTACCACGATTTAAACCGGCCCGAATGCCGAGGCCGGGATAACTACCTTCGTCGAGTCTCACGAACTTGATCCCTACCAAGTGAACAGAACTATAATCGCTTCTAAAAGGAGACGGCCCGCGCTGCTCGATTGCAAAGTGGCGCACATGGGAAAAAATCGGCGTGTCGTTTTTGGCGGCCTGGGGGACACAGGAGTAAGTTGACGCTCAATATATGTTTGAACTACGAGAGTGTCAGCAAAAGCCATGTAAAGTACCTGTTCACACTGGGAGCGGACACGCGCGTGTTTGATCGAAGCGCTGAAACTGCGCTGTTGGACCGCGTCTTGTAAGCGCTTTGAGACCGATCTTTCCTGATTGCTATATTCGATGCTGAGGACGGTTGGACCCGCATTGCTATACTCGGCAGAGGAATGCTGGACTCGCATCGCGTAGCTCGCACAAACTGCTCTAGGTCGACAGTGTTGACGTACCGTCGTGTCGGAATAAAAAGAACATACTAATAACAAGGTGTACAGAGCGCGACACTGTTAGCGCGAACAAGCGATCGCCGGGTTTTCCAGTTTTTCTCTTTGAAACCAAGGGATCTCATCCAAGTTATTATTGCTATGGAAAGAGCTCATTTAGTTCTATAACGTAAGCGATGAACATTTCGTGGTCGCAAATACTATTTAGAAGTAAAATGCGAAAATGCGCCGATGTCGTGTTCGTACTAACAGTGTCGCGATGTGTACGTACCCTATGTTATGAAGCTAATTCGCACGGCGCTTATTAGATTTAGATATCACATAAAAAGGGTATAGAACAAATGAGAGTGCCCCTTTTCGACGAGAGCGTTCGCCACCACTGCCTCTGGAAACAAGGCGATGATAAGTGCAATAGAGTGAACTCTTAACCGGAAATTAAGGTAAGCGACAAAGCTATTTATACGGAAAGGATCTACAGGGGTCGTGCGGGCATATTCCATTCAGCATGGATAGATTGATGGATGGATGTTAATGGCTGTGCTCTTTGTAATGGGCTGTAGCTTGGGCCACCTATCCCAAGTCTAAAAAGACAAACATATGATTCATCCTCTTCTCAGACAATTTTTTCCCCTAACTATCACCAAACAGTGTGGCATACCACCAGGGGTATTGGGCAAAAAAACTTACCGCCCCCCCCCCCCCGCATCCTCTCTCAGGCGAGGGAGCCGCCAATTTTCCTCTGGTCAAACCTAGTCGGTGTTACCCTGCAGCACCAGACCCATTGGGAGAGATAGGGTTGAGACTGTGGGCCGGAGCCACCTGGAAGGGAGTCCCAACTTTTCTCTGTCCCGCCTGTCCCCAGCTGTGCTAGTTAGTTGTGAATCATTAAATTTTCTCTAGATAATTTCCACTAATCTTCTAATAACATCTTTGTGAGCGTAGTCCTTTTCTCTTCCGCCCTTGAATCCCCGCCAGAAAAACCCAGGGCCCCGGCCATATTCGTTACCCCTTCAAAGGAGGGGAGGGCGAAGTCCCGTGCAGTTCAGAACCAAATTCTCTAGTGTTTCGCTCTCATTATGGCATGCGGCACATAGGATGGATGGATGGATGGTAATGGCTATATCTTTTGTAACGGGCGGCAGCTTGCGCCACCTAGCCTAACATTTCGTCGTTCCTTCTTTTTTAAAATTTGTATAACTTTTGTTCTAACACAACCCTCCTCCCTTTAAAGTAATCCCAATGCTTATTATTATCTGTATTTTCACCCCTCTCTAGATCTTTTCCACCAATCTTCCAATCTCCTCCTAGTTACCGCAATCTTTTCCCTATCCATTCGTCCATCTATGTCTGCAAATCCCAGTGTCCCCTCCAAATCTGTAGTCATCCCCCCCAAGAGGGTGGGACGAAGCCCCGTACGCATTAAAATTACATGTTCTATAGTTTCCATTTCGCCGTTGCATACGTCGCCTAGAGTGTATATTTCCTAGAATAAAGCCCTACATGCTTTCGCTCTTTTCACCCCGTTCTAGCTTCAAACAGGAATGACCTCCCCATCATAAAACTGTTCCTTCTTTTTTCCTGTTTTTGTGCCCTCTATCTTATTAAATATAATTTACCCTGCATTCTCTCTTAACAAAATTTACTACGTTTTCTTTATTCCTTGTCTACTGATATGCTCTGATCGGCCCCATCTCGTTGAACGTATTTAGATCTCAGCTTGCGGGTTCGGTTTGTCCACTTAATGTTTAGACTCTTCATATATAGATACTTGTGCACTTTCCCTACCCACCGTGTATCCTTAATTTCAGCTAGTCTTTGTTCAAATTTTACTTTACTGATCGCTTCTCTACTCTCGAAAGATGCCCAACCCATATCCCCCTGTACTCCCTAATTAGGTGTATTCCCATGTGCCTACAATGCCAAACTACCCACACTCCTTTGCTGTATCTCTAAACCTCCCTGGATTTCTGACCTCATATACAATACCGCATTTCCAAATGACAGTCCTGGTACCATGACTCCGTTTCATACACCCCTAACGACTTCAAATCTATTATAGTTCCAGAGCGCCCTGTGTTTTATAATAGCTGAATCTTGTTTCACCTTCGTTATTACAATATCTTCATGTTCTTTTATGTACTTTCTTCCCTCACTTAGCCATACTCCCAAATATTTGTACTTTTGTACGTGTTCTATTACTGTATCCTGTATCTCCTGGGGTTCCCCCTTCTCGTCGTTGAAAACTATTATAGCCGACTTGTCCCTACTGAAGTTTAGACCTAAACTGTGCCCTCCTCTGCTGCAAATCCTAATTAGTTCTTTTATTTTCCCATGACTTCCTGATACGAGTACAATTTCGTCTACATACGTTAACCCTGGCAATATTTGATTTACTTTATGCCCTTCCTCCATGTAAGTCAGGTCAAAACCTAGGTTGCACTGCTCTAATCTTTTTTTTTTTTCCATCTCACTGAGGTATATAATAAAGAGCAGGTGAGACAATGGGCAACCCTGTTTAAGTCCTCTTTTTATTGCTGCCGGACTTGTAGTTTCGGCTTCCCATGTTCTCTCTGTTCTCCGTATAAACCCGTTCTAGAAATTTAACCATGGTTCCCCCTAGCCCATATCCCTTCAGTTGGTCCCAGAGGGTTTTGTGATTCACACTGTCACATGTCCCTTGGATGTCGAAAAATGCTACCCATAATGGTCTTTGACTTGATATTGCTCTCTCTATGCACTAAGTGATTATAATAAGTTATTATCTAGTCGTCTATCCCTTCTGAAACCGTTTTGAAGCTCCCCCATAATCTGCTTTCTCTCTGCCCACTCTTCCATTCTTCTTTTACAATTTGCATAGCCAGTCTGTATATTACTGAAGTTACTGTGATTGGTCAGAATGATTTGATACCGTCTTTGTCTTCCTTGCCCTTATATAATATTATCATCCTGCTCAATTTTCAGTCACTGGGTACCTCCCCTCCCATAATTATCTTGTAAATCACCTGCCTCAGTCTCAATTTGCTTGTTTTTCCGAGAACTTTGATCAGCCTTATTGGTATGCCGTCTGAACCTGTCGCAGTTCCAGCCGAAACCTTTCCTCCTGCTTTTTCCTAGTCTCCTGTGGTTATTTAATTTCCTTCACTATGATCCTCCTCTTGTGTTGTGTAGAACCTATCATTCTCTACGGTCTGATTTCGTTCTAACTCCGAACGTCCTGCTTCGATTGTATGTCTAATGTATTATCTTGCCTCTTCCCTCGCTACCTTTGTACCTTCGTGTGTGGTTAGTGTCTGCTGGTACCCCTTGGTCTTTTTTCCCTTGCTTTGTATTCCCAGCACTTTTTTGGCGCATTGCTAACCTACTGGTTTATCTCTATCATCCAATGAACTCCTGCGCTCCCAATTTCGGGCTGGATTAATGCTGATACCTTCCGCTTTCTTTCCTGAGAGTCCTTCCATATTGATGCTGCTTCGGCTGGTGTGGCCCCCTTTTTCTTTGCCCATCCCTATTGAAAAAAACAGCAAAAACTGGTCCCAGCATCCCAGCTTCATGCTGGGTTATTGCTCCAGCATGCCCAGCTTGCCATGCTGATCAAGCTGGTTCCAGCACAAGCTGGTTCCAGCATCCCAGATTCATGCTGGGTAATTGCTCTAGCATGCCCAGCTTGCAGTGCTGGTCAAGCTGGTTGGATGCCGGGTCGTACTGGGTCGTTCTGGGTGCATTCTGGGTGAATGCTGGGCAAATGCTGGGTCATGTAGGGTGAACTAGTCATGACGGTTAAGCTGGTGTACTTCCCCACCAGTTTAACCAGTTTAAATTAATACACAGGATAAAAAAAAAAAACTATTCAGAAAAGCCAGCTCGGGCATCCAATTTTTTTATTTTCGTATTCGTGGCCTGCTCACATGAGCTGCACTGACACAGTACTAACCGACGCACAGACAGTGGTTCTCGGTACAAAAAAAACAATGCTATTATAACTAGATTGCTTATTTCTCAACACGAAAAATACTAGACACGCGCCAAAAACAGGCTATAATAATAAAAAATATTACACGAATGAAAGAAGCGAACCTGGGTCCCGCCAGTAATAGGGGCGAAGTGGCCTCTTACGTAGTCGACACGACAGAGGCGAGGAAATCCGCGTGGCTTGGATGGCATTGGCAATACTCCTCGGCACCACCATCATTCACGAACACACACATGTTCGAAGACATGAAATGACGCCTCAGTCGGGGCGTCCGACTGCTTCCCGCGCTGAACGGATTGCCGGTCGCTGTCTCCACGAATCCCGCTTCGCTTGCACCGCCGTTCAAGTAATCTCCAAACAACGCGCACACAGCCGTCCCTTCGAAAATCTGGTCAAGATAGCCAAACGTATCACAAATTTTCCGTTCCTACCACTCTCTCTCTCTCTCTTTTATCACACACAAAGGAAGCTCGCAGCGCGCCTGAAGCGCCCGGTCGTCTAGCGAAAACGAGAGGGCAAAGAACAGGACGTGGCCTCGCCCCAGCCCAAGCCGACCTTGGCGCGCGCGCTCCCAGCAATGCCAGCTCGACCACCTCTAGCCGACCTTGGCGTGCGCGCTCCCAGCAAGACAGCTTGACCAGCTCGAACCAGCTTGATTACAACCTAACCAGCTCGAACCAAATTAAAAACCAGCTAAACCAGCTTGACCAGCTTGATTTTCTTGCTGGTTTTTTCAATTGGGATCTGTGTTCTCTAGATGCTGCTTGACGTCTCACCAGCTTTTGAGCTTGCGTTTTAGTTTCTTGGTCCTTGTTTGATTCGGTATTTCTCTAACTCACTTTTGAAAACACTAAGCATTGATATGTCCATTCTATTTCCGGTTGCTTGGATACTATGTTCTGGATTCGCTTAGATACGTCCTGTAATTGTTTATCATTTGAGTTATTTCTGCCTTCGTGTTTTTGACTTTGCATTTCTGGTTTTACTGTGCCAAATCTGACCTTGATTCTCTTTAGTGGCTCCCCAGTCTTTTTGCGCCTTCCTCATCTATTTCCATACCTGCTAATCTGTTTTATAGCTTCCGCGACATTAAACAGTAGTCAATAGTCGAGTGCTAGTTCTTTCTTTCCCACGGTAATTTTCCATCACAGTTTACCTGAGCGTTAGCCAATACCAGATCAAGAGCTTCGCAGAACTCCTTTAACATCCTCCCCGTTGTATCAGTATGTCCATCAAAGTCTTCCAAATGCGCATTAATGTTTCCCAGGATAATTATTTCCCTGTTAGTGCCAATTTCCCTTACGTTTTCTGATATACATGTTAAGGGTTCAGCGTTTTCCTCCCTGCATCACTTCCTGTTTTTAGATACACACAACCCAGGATTGTGTCCAGACCCCCCTATTGCCTTTGATCCACATGTGTTCCCTGCAGCCTTCTTGTTCCCATTTCCATTCCTGACCCTTCACTAACACCCCTAATTCCCCTCCCTTGCGTTCCCCATTGGCCCGGTTGCATCCCATCCAATAATATCCCGGTATGTATGGTGGTTCTTTCATATCCCTCAGAAGTGTTTCTGCTAATTCATTCACTGCAAAGTTTTCGCTTTCCAATTGCTCCTCGATCTCCTCCCACTTTTTTTGTTCCTGCCTCCCTGCATGTTTATGAACCCTATGTTAAGCTGTTTCTTTTTCCTATTCCTGCGAGGCTTCCTCCCACCCTCCCAAAACCTCTCCTCCAGATCTACATTTTGGCCCTCATTTACACCGGCGCCGTCAGGGCTCTGGAACCGCCTGAAAATGTGTGATGTGACGTCCAATCCTATCGCCTACCTTGCTACCAGTGGTTCCACTGTAGTGGATGCCCCATGTGAAAGGTCGGAGTGAGCCTCGTACACCACCTTGCATACTTCTATTACTCCGTACTCAAATCGTCGGGTCATCCCCCTCATCACCCGGTTAGCTTCCACTACCCGCTTCTCCATCTGTAAAGACTATCCCCAGACCTCCGGGAGAGTGCATATTTGCACATGCACCGTCTCAGAGACCTTCCTCAGCTTACGTAACCTAAACTCTATCTGCTTGTCGAGGTTCTGGCTCCGTCCTTTTAGCACATAATTTAGTTCTGCATGTACTACCACTAGGTTCTCTCCCTTCCTGTTTTCCCACACCTCCTCCTTCGCTTTGGTCATAACGTCTCCGATGCACTTTCCTGACTAGGCCACTACGTTTTTTCTCCCATGCCTTTTCACCTTGTCCAGCAGCCCCTCCCTAATTCTTGCTATGTTCGAGTCTCCTACCACCAGCACCATCTTAACTCCCGACTGCCTGTCTTCACTCCATCCAGCCTATCTTTGCTTTTCATTCCTCACCCTCTGCTACCTTTCTCGAACCCTGATGTACTGCAGCACTATACATCTGTGTAACCTCCTTTCTTATACTGACAAACACCTTGCCACCAGTGAACTGTCCCTCTGGGTCTGCCGCCCCGACCGCCGTCTTCTCTGCCACCTTCTCCTTTTCCTTACCAGATACTCCTGTCAGCTGCTGCACTATATCCTCAGACTTCTCCTTATGCTCCTCGAACTCCGCCTTTCACTCTTCCCCCTGTCTAAGCTCCTTAAACCTGTCGCTCAAGCTCGGCTCTCTGCTCCCGTTCTTGCCTTAGCTCTCCCGTCACGCTCTCTACCTAACTTTCCCATTCCCTGTTCATCTCCTCCACATCCGCTTCGGCTCTCTTAATGAGATCTCCGACCTGCGCCTCGAGCTGAACCCGCTTCTCCCGCTCTACCCGTATCTCCCGCTTCAACTCCTCAACCGTAGCCCATTCTTCTCCTATTATCCTAAAATCACCTTCAGCCTTCTCGCAACTCTGCCATGTAAAGCTGCTCCCCTCGGCTTCTGCTACACTTTCGAACTCCGTCTCCATCATGCAGCACCAACGCCCACACTTCTCACATTCTACATCGGGTCCATTTTTACTTAAGGCTTCGCTTCCTTCTTCCGTCGCGTATTCACCATCGCCTACAGACACACAGCGCGAGCCCCCCCCCCCCCCCCCCCCTCCCCCCTTTGAAAAATTATACCACCAAAACTTAAACCAAGAAAGCCTGGGTACACCTCTGCCCACGCAACCCACTAGCCCGCCAAAAGTTTCAAACGTGCACGTGGTTCGGTCTCGTGACCCTACCTAAAAAGTCTACTTTAACCCAACTCCCTGATCCTACCGCTACTTTAAAGCTGCTTTCTACTACCCCACAAACACACACGCAACTAAACTAAACATACCAAAAATCACTTAGCTTCACAGGAGCTCCGGAAAACACGTCCTCTTTGTCAGCTTGTACGTTAGTGTTGCCAGATTGGGCTATCTATAACCAAATTTGGCTGCATTTTGTTTTTGTTGGAGTCGAAATTTGGTGGTTGGCTATGTGGCTATTTCTAGGGATGTGGCGAACTTTTGTCGAATCTCAGGTTCCACGTCGAACTTTGAGGTTCAGCTAGTTGATTTTCAAACTTCTGATCAGTTTGGAAAAAAAATGTTGTGTTTCTTTTGGCTAGTCGAGAGGTGAGGGAGGCAGGAGAAAGGCTAATTAATTCAAACTTTTATAAACTTTGGCCTTTTCACAATGCGCAGAGAAGCATGCTTGTGGAGTTCAAGCGTCTCCCCAAAGCTCAGTGGCACAAACCAAACAAACAGAGTGCACTGTTACCACAGGTCCGGTAGCGCGACTTCCACCCGGACGTAGACTTAGCACTCCAAACGCTGTTTTTTTGCCCACTGTGAGAGCCCTTAGGCACCCTAGTTTGCGAAAAATGAGAAGTCCGCGGCTTCACTGCTAAGCAATTGAATACCTTCAAGTCGTCGCCACCCCAAGAAAGGACAACACAATTGGAAATAGCCTGAACCGGAATGTGGGATACTATATGTTCTACATAAAGAAAAAGAGCCGGGTGGGATTTTTGTATGGACCTAAGATATTCGGGGTTTTGGTTTGAAACGTCTATTGTTCTGAAAGTACTGATTCTCTATTCTGTGCTTTTACTGTAGGATAATTTATCCTGGGCTTCACAATGAAGCTGACTTTGTGTTTTTTGTACTTATTTATGAAAACCTACGAAGGAAGGGTCAGTGTTGTACGAAGTTTCATCATTCCGGAGCTTCTTTTGAAAAATTCACAAGCGACATAATGTACACAAAATGTGGCGCATCTGAGGGTTGAAAACGAGACTGGGACTTGTTCTCAATGTCTGTAAAATATTGTCAATAAAAGGCCTAAAAAGTATTGTTGGTAGTCTCGGCTATTTTGGTTATATTTTGTATGGCTTTGGTTATATTGGGGATATACTTTCCAGCCGTTTGGCGGTTTTTGGGTGGGACCATCTGGCAACGCTGCCGGTCGTGGCCAGACAGTCATAGCCAAGGACCGTCGGAGCAACGCTGCGTCAGAGTGTCTTGTTAGACCTAGTGTACCGAGCTAGCCCTTAGCGGTCGCTTGATCGGTGGGATCGTTGACGTTGTAGCCTTTTCCGAATATCTGTGGATCCAACATACATCTCCGTCGGGGTCGGTTTAGAGAACTTCTTTCTTACTTCTTTCTTTTTTCTTGGGCGCTCGAAGTCGGGACGTGTAAAAAGCATGTAAAAAAAAAATTCAGCTTTCTATTTTGGTGAAGAAGGAAGAGCAGCGGAGCTGTAGCTTTGGTTCTTGGCGGCATTTTTCCAGGCGAGCGATCTGCTCTTCTTTCGCAAGGGAATCTGAAGCGCTCGACGCAGTGGAACTTAAAGCGCGAAACACATGCGCGTCAAAACTGTCCGGTCCGGCGTGCGAACTGTCGGGAAGATGGCTGCTGCGAATCGCCACACAGGACGGTTCGCGACACATGGTTTCCGACGCGTCGTTGCGTCGCTCCGTTCAGCTCCGCCCAGTTTCGGGTATCCCTCTACCGAATGGATGGATGAATGCTAATGGCTATATATATAACGGGCGGTAGCTCGCGCCACCTAGCCTAGAAAACTAAAATACTTCCCTCGCCCTTCCTGGTTTTTCTGACTTTAAAACAAACATAATATTTTTTTACATTCTATTAAAGTGTGCGTGTGTAGAGATTTTCCGTGAGGTTACTTTTCTGCTCAACATCACTTAATCGCGATGGACCGCAGCGGACCTTAGGAGCCATCCCAGCGAAACGAGCACTGCGTACAAATCACGTGACTACGCACACCGCGCATTGCTGCGTCTCTCCCGAAGTTCACGTGACACTCACACGGCATTGGAATGGCTCGTAGCGTCCGCTGCTCTCCATCGTAAGGTGAAACGGAGTACATTCGGGTTTCGACGGCCTCGATCGGTCCCAGAAGGACGGCTTGCTATGGCGCGCGAGATCAGCAGCTTGTTTTGTGCGCGCGAGAAAACTCGATGGCGTCCATCTCCTTCACCGCGCACCGCCACATGTGTGTGTGTAGGCGTTGTAAAAGAGGGGCAGTCCGCTTCCCCGAACTGCCCGAACCACGAAGCGCCTCCTCGCCCGATCGGGCCAAAAGTCACGTGACAACATGACCTTCGCGCCATCCGTGCTGCCATTGGCTGCGGCCCTCCGAAATTCGGACAGCCGTGCGGCGATATCTAGCAAGTTGAACGCACGCCGGCGCCGGACGGAGGCCCCATCCATCGCTCCGGTGCGACGAAAACCCTCGCCCTCGAACGTCGTTCCGGCGGTTCGCACGCCGAATCGGACAGTTTGGACGCGCATGGGTCTCGCGCTCCTCGCGGCGGTTGAGGAACCATTTGCGCTGCTCGCACTTCGCCGCTCGTTTCGTTCCCACTCTTCTTCCTCCGAAGAAATGTTGCCACCATCTATGAGCGATGGCAGCAACCAGTTGTCTGGTTGCCGAGGCTGGAAAGGTTGCCGCGATCTATGAGCGACGGTGGCAAGCAGACAATCGGCAAACACAACACTCTGGACAGGTACAGCCATCTATGAGTGACGGCGGCAACCAGAGTGTTGTGTCGACCACGGGTGTCGACATTTGTTTAGTACCGGACACGATCCTGGGGAAACTAGCCCTTAACAGCTCTGCTGTAAAAGTAAATGTCCACTGGTCGTCGCGACGAAGCAACTGAGCGACGCTGTTGGCCAGGGTGATTTGATCGTAAAAATGTGCGTAAGACACCTTTGCAGCTATCATGGGATTCCATCGTAACTTTCGCAATACTTACTACAATATCGCTTCGTGAATGCTGATTTGTTCTTAGGTTTTGTCGTACGTAGCGTTTTTGACATAAATCCGTTTCGTGAACCGGGTCTCAGACTTAATGTATTCGCAAATTCCACCCGAACAGCTAAAAAAATATATTACTGGTCCCAGTGACCCACATACTGTAAACGACTTAATTTTCGCGGGCTCAAATTTTCGCAAATCGGGCCAAAGCTGAAAATTTGAAATTATTCGCGGGTTCTAATTTTCGCGAATCGAGTGTAGCTTCCGTAGCGTTCACATATTGCCCGAATTCTTCGCGGGATGTATTTTTCGCGTTTTTAGGCGATTCGCGAAATCCGCGAAAATGAGGTCCTTGCGAAAATTTAGTCGTTTACAGTATATAGGGACAGGAGGCCAATGACCACCTTCCATGTTTAACATAAGGCGTCTGCCCAAAATAAATCCTACTATGCAGTGATGGCACTTTTCAAACTGTCGCCCGAGTGCTTTTGAGTCACCCAGATTGGGGAGGTTGAACAACAGGCGAAGATGTCTGCTCTAAGCCACCCTAATCTACACGAAACCTGTTGCAAAAAAAGTCGTGTACTGTCCATCAAAGACAATAAAATACTCTTGCAAGTCCTCTACTGTTCATGATTGGTGCTTTCCTCCCCTTCACTTGCCTTCTTTACAGAGTTTGATACGCAAAAGCGGTAAAGGGTGGCATTCTTTGTAAAAGACTCATTGTGTAGTAAAAAAAAAATAATAGAAAAAGCCTTAGCGGTTTCTAAGGCTATCTATGAATAGAACCATTTACGAATGACTAAGGCCCAAAACGGTACAATAAGAACCATAAATAAAGAGGCCCTCAGGATTATCACAGGACTTCCGAGAATGACTACACTGGGAGATCTATCCACCACTGCTCAGATGAACACAATTAAAAAAGTTGCAAGGGGGACGCAAGTAAGCCATAGACTCGACAAGAAACAAACAGAAAGTCTATCTCTTAGAAAAAGCTGGCTACCAGCTAAAGGAGGGGGTACCTGAATGCATCATCCCCTTCCACATTGGGGAGGACAGGCCATAACTTGCAGTGAGCGAACACCGCCAAATTAGGAACCCAAACACCCCGAAACAAAATAAACTGCAGCAATACAAAAAACCACCAACAGAGGAGTTGAAACTATACTGATGGACGACGAAAGCGTCATATATTACACAGAAGCAGCCAAGGGCGCGCATCAAGCCGCTATTGTGTTTTACGAGTCAAAAGGCGATTGCAAAAAAAAAAAAAAAAAAATGCAGACTGGCCACCCAAAAACGCAGCCTGAAAGAAATTGAACTGAGGGCCATCGATGCTGCCGTCCCGCACGCCAACACCACCCAAAAAGTAACGGCACTCACGCAACCAGTAAGGTGGAACACTGCGACAGCTGAGATGTGACGTCGGAGCCGCTAAGGTGTCAAATTGGAGCACATGAACAGAACGAACGGTAAAGGTGCGAGCGCAAACCATAGAGTCCGCATTGGCGTTTTCTATTAAAGTGAGTAAAACACCGGACGAAAATTCCATAACGTTCTGGATTTTGTGAAACCGTTAAAAATTGCTTATTGAACACAGACTAGGACTGCCTTGTGGTAATTAAAAGAACACTTCGAAAATCGCGCTCCCAATTTTGCAATCCAGGGAATGCTGAAACTGCATCTGTATGCATGAACAGTTCTCTGCCGTTGGTGTGGCTGTCTGAACGTCTTATGCAATGTAATTGGACGCGAACTAACACCATCTTGTGAATGGTCACTGAAAAATCCTCCCGAAATCACGCACTCAAGTTCCAGAAGTTTAGCTCCCCGTAATTTCACGCCCGTGATTTCGCCGGCTCAACGCTCACCTAGCTTTATTGGTTCTCGCGCCCGAGAACCTCTCTGGCATAATTAGCGAAAACGTTTTGTTTTTATTGTTTCCATTATCACCAGCCTGATGTTGACGTTTCCACGTGCCGTCATGGTGTCACGTGACGACGTATTGTCACGTGACTTCTGAATGTCAAGTGACGTAGCAGTCTCGCGTGACGTCATGACATCACGTGACTCATGGTGTCACCTGACATCATTAAGTCGCTTGGCGTCACTGTGCAACGTGACTTGACGCGACAATGTCACGTCACGGTGTCAGCCGACGCTGTGGTAACAAGTGACGTGTTAATGCGTAGTTGCAGGCGAGCAGCACAGAGTAAATGATCGTTTTTTCTGTTCAGCTCGCCTGTAACTTTACATTAATTGCATTAACATCGTAACCTTAAAATGCAGGTCGTTCACCCTTGTTTATGTTAGAATGGTGGCAGCTGATAAAATCCGTTTGCTCTACTGACGTCTAACTCCAGGTTAGCTCAGTAGGTATAAGCGCTTCACTGGAAATAGAGAGGCCCCTGGTTCGACACCAGGACCAGGCGGATTTTTTCAGCGGCCACGAGTCACCTAGCTGTGGAATGTAGAATGTTTTGGCGGAGTGACGAAAATGCCCGCGTCGATATGAAGCGCGGCCGACGGCGCGAAACCCGCCAAGTGTCAAACTATCGCTAGCGCAGTAATGAAAAATAAAAACAAAAAAAGTCCTGGTTTTTACAGTTTTTACAGGAGCCCTAGTTAGTGAAGAAATAGTACCAGCTTAAGGAATGGGTCAACCGCATCAACCAAAAGGAAAGGACACAAGCACTCCAAAAATTACAATTCAATAGATTCCGGGACACTCAAAAATTCCCGGCAATGTGGTGGCGCACCAAACGGCTACAGAGCTGATCCACTTATAGTCGCTCGCCCGCAGCCAGATCGCCATTACTCAAGCCAATGGACGGAAAGGCTTAAGAGAAAATCTTAAAGAAGCAAAGGCTTAAAAAAATTTTAAGGAAGCAAAGCCTAAAGAGCCTCATCCATAGACCAATGTCCTGTACCCTCCAGTTACGGACGGTGGAGTATGGTCTCTCTGTATACAGACTCCGCACCGGCACAGCCATGACTCGTGCGGCAAGGAAAATAATACACAAGAGAAAAAAACCGGGACCTCCACCAGAGAAACAATGCCACGGACAAAAAGCCACGGCAGGCATACATCGCATGTGTAGGGATTTCCCTATACACAATGGGTACAGGGAAGCTCATTTAAAGGAAATTCCCAGTGCGCGTAGACTAACGATATGGTCAGAATGAATCACCACAACTGGGGAAGCGGCGCTCCCCACGGAAATCTTCGACTTCCTGCTGGACTTCCTCAAGTCAGCAGGTTTATCCTAACTTGAGCAGTTAGGATGGTTTCGATCCCAAACCATACTCACTGCCCTACCTTATCCCATGATCCCCAGACCCAGGTGCCTTAATTCAAGAGGGCTCGATGTAACTTTTTGTATGAAATATTTATTCACCCTCGTTCTGCTATAATGGCAAGTAACCTTTATTTGCACCGCTTGTTTTTGCGTGTTTTTTTATACTTAATATTTACCCCTGTGGACTCCTTCCACAGGGAGAAATATGAGGCAGGTTCATCAAAAAGGTGATTTTCAGGTTATTGTAAAAACTCGAGAGCTATAAGTATCTGAAACAAATGTAACGGGATACCTCAACCTGGCGGAGTATTGCAATACAATAGATACATAGTAAATGTATGTTATTACTGAGATAAAAGTACATTTTAAATATCTCTTGGTAGAGATACAGATACTCAAATGTATATCTAAAATACTATTGCGATACTGCCAAGTCTGATCTTGAATGGATTATAATAAAATACGCCCCTAATTGATTGATTGATGTATTGAATGTGGTTGGAATTTACAGACTACAAATGGCTGAAGAAGCCCTTCTAGCAACATCACCTTAAAAGTGGCGATCTCGCTCATCAAACGTACTGCACTCGTGGTTTGAACACTCGAAATCTACTGCATCCATATATCGCCCGCAGTGCCCTTAGTACACAAACCACTGACATTCCTTTAGTCGGCACTGTTAGAGGGAAAGACGTGCAAGATTCTCACCCATAATCACGTAGCTTCGTTCGCAATACGTCGTCCACATACTTTCGTAACCGAACATGCGACATGAATATGGTTCTTGCTTCGCGATTTGTTCTTCGACATTTTTATTGGCTTACGCGTCAACTCCATTGAATAGAGGTTATAACAAGATAATCGGGACTCGCCACGCACTGGGTTTCTTAAGCGGTCATTGACTGTATATAGTATTGTCACTTGCCGGCGTCTCTGAATTTTTCAATAACGAGACATGATCGGTGTTCCCTTCTAAATCGTAAATCGCACGTCAGTGTGCATGCTGCAGCCTGCTGGAAGTCCGTAGATATCGTGTTAGTATGTATTATAAAAAAAGAGAAACGAGAGAACTAGAAAGAAAAAGAAAAGGGAAGCCAGCCTTCGCCGTAGAACTCGCTTCCACAAGTCGCCTCAGACAGAAAAGTGCCGCCATCTATCGGTAGTCGGGGGAGATCCCGTTTGAAAGGTCCAGCCTGACTTCCGAAACCTCAAGATATATCCGGCAGCGTCGTCGTTGCACTCGCTGCCTCGGCTTCGGATTTAAACAAATTCAATAACAATCGCACTTAACATTTATAAATTTAATATCGCTAAGAATGGACAAGGGCAAAAAATGAAGGCGAACAGGAAGAGCGCCTACTCTAAACTGAACACTTATTTAAAAACAGCTAATGCAAAGAACTTCCGATAAAAAAAAAAAAAACACACACACACTGAATCACCCAATGATGTAACCCATCACGCCGTGTCAATAAAGTCAATCTCTTTTTGATTCATAAAAATCGATTGATGTATTGAATGTATTGAATGGAAGCGGATCCGCGACCGCTTTGCGAGCGTGGATCCGCTTCCAGTGTGAATAAGGGGTTATTCTGCAAGTCCACTGGTCATATTTTGTCCTTTCTGTATTATTTGTTCGTCTGCGTCTAAAACGTCCAATTGTTGTGTGTCGTGTTTTGGTTTGTGTCTACTTATTAACTCGCGGAAAGTTGGCTGGCTGGCGCCTCAGCGTACGGGTTGTAACCTTTCTGCCAGCCACGCACGCTTCCCGTGTTCTTCTATTTCGTGCAAATAAAGATTGATTGATTTATTGATTGACGGCTGGCTAAGGCAGCCTTTAGTGCTCTCTTTCTTTATACACCTTTTCCACAAGGGCGCAGCTATGTTGAATGTCGTCACTTCTGGTATGCGTTAAAACATCGTTTTGGTCTTTCTACGCCGCTTGAAGGTGTTGACGAAGAAATGCGGGAATGTGATACATTTTTGTCTCGATTCACCCATATTTTCTGACATATTTTAGGTTGAAATGTTTTAACTAAGCAATATTCTTTTGAGCCTTGAGGCAACATATACCATTCTTGCAGGCGACTTTAACCTGCCAAATGTACAATGGGTCTCCTTTCAGCCAATCATTCAGTCCACGTCTCTTCTTTATACAGCTTTTCGTGATATGATCAATGCACACTCATTATTACAGTTTGTGGAAACGCCAACAAGGCTTGGTACTACGAGTGCTAATGTGCTAGATTTGTTTTTATGCAGTGACCGTAATATTGTGTCCTCTGTTCTTACAATACCTGGTATAAGCGATCATGAGGTTGTTGTCGCAAAAATATGCTGTAATGCAACGCGCCGTCGAAGTTCACAACCACGGAAAGTGTTTTTCTATGAAAGCGGGGACTACGGTTCGCTATCGCGTGAACTGGATGCATTTTTTCCAGAATTCCAGCTGCATACTTCAGCTTTAGATATTAATTCAGCGTGGAATCTTTTTAAGACAAAAATTTTATCTTTAACCCAGACGTTTGTTCCATCACGTATCTTATCGGCAAAGCGCCGAAACGATAAACCGTGGATGAATAGAGAACTTCGAACATTGATAAGCAAAAAGAATCGTTTGTTTCGCCGGTATTGTCAATCGAGAGAAACTGTGCTTTACTTTAAGATGAAAGAAATGAATAGGAACATAACAAAAGAAATGCGCAAGGCACAAAACAAGTACGAAGGAACTCTCTCTGAAAAACTCAGAAGAAACCCTAAGGAAGTGTGGAAATACGTAAAAACAAGAAAAATTCTAGTATTACTATCCCTGATGTAGTGGATGGTATAGACTATAGCAACGATCTAGAAGGCAAGGCTGAAAGCTTCAACTTGTACTTCCAGTCAGTGTTCACTCAGCCAGGCAGCATGGTTGGTAGCCTACGGAATTTCAATGGGTTTTCACTTATGGATGACATTGAGTTTTCAGAGCACGGCATCACGTTGCTCTTACAGAAGATCAAGATAGGCTCAGCCCCTGGCCCAGACCGCATTTCTAACTATATTCTGAAAAATTGTGCCCCCTCTGTCGCTTTATATCTAATAGTGTTGTTTAGAAAATCATTTGAACAAAGTGAGTTACCTCTTGATTGGAAAAATGCAAATGTAGTCCCTGTACACAAAAGTGGAGACAAAACAAAAACTTCTAACTATAGACCTATCTCTCTGACAAGCGTTTGCTGCAAGACACTAGAACACATTATTTACACTAACTTAATTAGTCACCTACAAGGTAATAATTTTTTTCACCCAACGCAACATGGCTTTAGGACGGGATTTTCTTGCGATACACAATTAGTAGAGTTTACCCATGATATCGCTACATCGATAAACCATGGTAGCCAAGTTGATTGTGTCTTTTTAGACTTTCGAAAGCATTTGATTCAGTATCACACACTCTATTGCTGCAAAAATTATCTACCATTCATATTCCAAATACACTCCTTAAATGGCTTGAAGCCTATCTCGTTGGAAGGAAGCAAAATGTTGTCCTCGACGGTTTGAATTCGTCATATGTAAGCGTCTTATCAGGTGTCCCGCAAGGATCCGTGCTCGGTCCCCTTCTTTTTTTGATATACATAAATGATTTAGCTGTGAATATTTCTAGTCCCGTCAGATTATATGCCGATGATTGCTGCGTTTACCGTGACATCACATGTGAAGCGGACTCAGAACTTTTGCAAAATGACTTGAACTCTATTTTATCCTGGTGTCAAACATGGCAGATGACTCTGAACCTAAACAAATGCAATCTGGTCAGGTTTACTAACAAACGACGACCGCTTCTCACGGAATATTTCCTTGGTGGCACAAGCTTATCTGTTGTTTTAGAATATAAGTATCTAGGCGTTCTCTTTTCCAGCGAACTATCCTGGAACTCTCATGTTAATTACCTGTCCTCTAAGGCCAGCCGCACATTGAACTTCCTTAAACGTAACTTTAGGCAAGCACCTGCAAAACTCAAAGAAACTTTATATATGGCAAACGTGCGTCCGATTTTAGAATATGCTTGCACCGCGTGGGATCTCTACACTAAGACAAGTATAGACGAGCTCGAACGCATACAGAAACGTGCAGCGCGGTTTGTGACTGGCGATTATGACTTCTCTAAAAGCTCGTCTGCTATATGTACCAAATTAGGGTGGCCTTCGCTTGCTGACCGCCGAAAATATCTTAGACTGTCCTTATTTTATAACATATTTAATAACAGAAATGGCATTAATAAAGAACAATACATAAAAGAACCAACTTATGTGTGTCCCCGTACAGATCACCCTATGAAAGTCCACGAATACAGGTACAGAATAAACATATTTAAGTATAGTTTCTTTCCCCGTACAGTACATGATTGGAACAACTTACCAGCTGAAATTGTCTCTGCTCCACAATTCTCATTTTTTACGACGCTACAAAATTTTCTGTTAAAGTAGTTATCTCTGTTTTGCTGTTAATATGTTATCATCTTTTTCTTGGTGTTTTTGTGGTAAAGTTGCTGAAGTGTTATCATCTACATATTTTACTATTGCTGTCATTGTCAATGTTCCCGCGTCACACAGCCTGCGGTTTATTATGTACTATGTATTTGTGTATATCTTGTACTGTCTTCCCCCCTACAATAATGCCCTAGCAAGGGCGCTGTAGGTAACCGAATAAATAAATAAAATAAATAAAAATTATTTTTTTCGTCCCGCATGCCAGATACAGAACCCATGTAACAGAGAACGAAAGGAAACGGAAAACGTCTATAGCATGCGCTTCTAGCACTTCCCTCGCAGCGTTTTCATGGGCACTCCCCACGATCGTGGTATTTTGAAAGTTGGGCTGGCACAGACAATCTCTTCAAAGAAGAGGCAGGTTTCTTTCTGTTGACGAACGCAATGACAAATCATGCTCGCGCATCCTCTCATTTACGCACCGTCCTGTTTGGCATGACGAGCGGTTCCTCTCAGTTCCAAGTAAGAGCTCGTGTTGATCGCCTTCCTTTTTTTTGTATTTCTCTATTGTTAGCGCTCTTCATTTTATAAGTCATGAACCAACTCGCCCGCTTCACCACTTTAGTGTACCTAAAATGTTTCACGCGAGGCATAAAAAAAAGTATTCGAAAATAATATATTATTTTCGGCAGAATTCGGAGATGATGGTCTGTTACCCATTTCATACCACTCCGTAACCGCTCATTCACACTGGAAGCGGATCCGCGTTCGCACAGCGGTTGCGAATGCGGTTGTATAAAGATTCAGTACAATTCCACACGCACTCGATGACATCAAGTGCTCGCGCAATTGTACTGGATCTTTATACAACCGCGTTCGCAACCGCTGTGCGAACGCGGATCCGCTTCCAGTGCGAATGAGCGGTTAGGGTGGAGCTCAGAGTCAGTGGCCACAGTAGCTTCTACATGGTATTCCTAGGTAAACATAAGAGAGCAGTGGCCGAACTTCCTGGATCCAGGATTACCTCTCGTTGGCCTGATTTTTATGGTGTTTTTTCAAGCTTTACAAATTTCTTTAAAACAAAAACGTGAAATCTACACTTACGCGGTTTGTGCAGGTGAGTTATACGGCCAGGGGGACATAGTATAGGGGGATAATCGTAACGATCAGTCGGCTAATTAAGTATAATTGGTTGATTAACTTTTTAAATAGTAAAAATAGACATATAGTTCAAATTAGAAACTTGCTAAGCTTTATCGAAGACCACTAAATCATCTCTTTTGGAGGACTATATAAGACAGGGGCAGCATTTTGCGCCGTTCAGAAAAACGCTCAATTTGGACGCGTTTTTAGGTTCCGGTTTCTTATCCGAGCGCATCTTTGCGCCCGTGGTCCTGCTTCCCCGTGATTGCGGCGACGGAGCCACCCCCTCGCCGCCCTCGTCGGCTGGAGGGAAGCAGGGCGCAGAGATGCACTTCGATATAAAACTGAAATCTAGAAACGCGTCCAAATAGAGCGTTTTTTTCGGAATGCCATAAAATGCTGCCCCTGAATTAGATTATTAGAAAATAGTTGATTCAGTAGCTGTCTATGACGCTCAGAAAGTTTCTAATTGGAATTATATGTTTATCTTCTCTAATTAAAAAGTTCATTAGCAAATTAAACCTAATTAGCCGACTGATCGCTACAATTAGCACCCTATACTATGTCCTCCTGATCGTATGACTCACATGCACAAACCGCATAAGTGAGCTTTCACGGCAATTTAAACATATCTGTAAAGCTTTTTTTTTTTTTTTTTTTAAAAAGAAGAAGAAAAAAAAATCCTGCATAGTATATTTAAGTTAGCTAACTTGAGCAGCGTGTCTTCCACGAAGCTTCCGTGAAGGCGCTTCAATGAAGGCGATGTTACGCAGCAAAGCCACTTTAACGAAGACGTCGGCTCGCTCCGAGTGAAGGTTTGTCGTAGCTTTTCCCGCTTGGAGGTCATACGTTACTCAATGTTTTGCCATTACGAGATAGTTTAAGTCACTGCAAAGTGCCAAGGGGAGTTTAATAAAAATAAAAGATGCAGTTTTTTTTTAAATATTGACGCCCAATCTTGCTACATTTCGAAAAATCAGCTGCATTTCCGCGTTAATAACAAGATGATAATTAAAGGTAGGCATATTATCTCTATATATTCGTAAAGAATATTTAAAGACGCGCATTTTGATATATTTTGTAAAGTATTATGAAAGGTGGTTTATTTGCAAAAACAAAAATGTGAATATGTCTCTAAAACGCGTTTGTATGTCATGCTTGATTTTTTTTTTGTTTGCATTGAAATATTTTGATATTTTTGATTTTTGGTATATGTGTTGCATATCTTTTGTAAAATGTGTCAAAAACGTTATAATGACGTGAAAGCTTCGATGCGAAAATGACGAATGTGAAAAGTAGCATCGTGAAAACTTCTCAATTTCCACCCCTCGAGCTTCTCTATTTTATATCTCAGCAAAAACAATTGTTACGGCGTTCATATATAGCTGAATGTTTCTCCCAAGAACATAGCTTTCATATATAGTTTTAACAAAAATATAAAAATTATGGCCCGGACCATCATTGCATGAAGTTTTAAAGAAACATATTTTTGACGACGGAAAGGCCGACCTTCAATCAATGTTTCATTTGTTGTCCAATTTTTCTTTTAAGTTTGTGCAAACTTTGAACAACCGGTCTGTGAATGAAAACTGGGTGGCCTTTCGTAATAAAATAAATGAGGTGGCTGAAATTTGTATCCCGAAAATTACTATTTTGCCATGTGCCAGTCATCCTTGATTTACGACAATGTGAGACGTTGCATTAATAAAAAGAAACGACTTTTCTCAAAAGCCAAACACTCAGATCTTCATTGTGACTGGGAGTCTTATCGCGAGCACTCAAGATGGTGTAAAAAAGAAATCAAGAAAACAAAAGCTAAATTTTTTAACCATGATTTGTACAACATCTTGCATTCTAATCCTTAAAACATTTGGAGTGTGGTAAACCCAAAAGCCAAAAATGCAGCACCTTCTATCCAGTCAGAAGCGGGAGCTATTTTAAACCCCTTAGAAACGGCTAAGGCCTTCAATTCATTTTTTGGTAGCGTGTTCACAAATGAGGTGACTCTAACCGATACTAATATGCCAATGGCTACAGTGACCGCTCAAATGAATCCTTTCACTATTACCAGTGAGAGTGTTGCCTGTGCAATAGACCGTCTTCCAACTAATTCGAGCCCTGGTCCAGATGGAATAAGTACTAAACTACTTAAACTAACTAAAGATTGTTCCAGCGTCCTCCTAGCAGCGCTTTTAAAACAGTCACTATCAACTGGCATGTTACCAGACGACTGAAAACTACACTCTTAGAAAAAAGGGTATCGATAGTCCTCCCTTAGGGGAGGAACGGTCTTGTAACCTATGTTCCTTCAGAAAGAGAGGAACTTTCGTCCCTGAAGCAGGGGAGCAAAGTTCCTCCGTCGCCTGCATCTCATTATGGCGGCCCTGAATCGAGCAAATCGAGCTCAATAAGGCTTAACGAGGACGCCACGTCTCTTGTACGGGACGAGAGGAGCAGCAAATAAAAGCGTAACACGAGCTTTCCGCGAACTGTGTTTATTTCCGAAGCCAGATTCCCCCCACAGGTACAGAAACTTGCGTTTCGAAAGCAGTTACTCAGTCTTCTCGTCGACAGCACTGCGATGTTAAACGGAGACAACCGATACCCAGTTACTTCGCGCACTTTACGTCTTACCTTTGGTGTTCCTCGAGTCACTATTACTTCGTCAACCGCACATCACGGAGGAACGGCAAACCCAATCCGCGAAACCAAAAGCCGCTCTCAAAAGAACTAACTCGAAGCCACTGTTTATCGCGTAGCGTGAAAGGTTAAATCGCTTGCCACTAGATGGCAGGGTCAAGCAGAGTAATTGCAAGTAGCTAGGCTAGGTGGCGCTAGGTACTGCCCAATTCATGTTCTACAAAAAAATATTTTTATTTCTTCAGCCCACCATTGCGCTTACGGATCTTCGGGAACCTCTCCTTTACTCACATTACACATACTACAAGCACCACGTGAACATACACTGAGCACATACACTGCACATACAAACATCAATTCAACGGCACACTAACCCGAACGCTACACCCGAGCTCTGCTTTTCCGTCTTTTATACTGGTCGTTTTGAACGTACGGAATTTTTCGGTGACTGAATAAGCAATAAAAAATATTCCCAGCATGTTGATTTTTTTCTAGCAATGTCATACCTTTGACAGTATTTTGAATGACTCAAGGGATGAATCGCTTATTAAAAGCTAACGCTCGATCATGCCGTAAATATTTGAAATCCAATAAATCAAGCCGCTCCAATGCGGTTCGAAGCCATGAGTTTGTTTCCCCGCGCGGCACGTCGTAGCCTCTATTTCTATTGTAGTGTTTGTTTTTCTATTTGTGCTGTTCGCGCAAGGCTGCAATTGCCGTCTTGAATTAATCTCTGTAGAGCGGATATTCACTCAGCTGGAAGTGATGCTTCACGGGCTGAGAGATCGCTTTTCGATCAACTTGAATGCAGTCAAAGCCGCGACTTGCGGCAGGTGTTAAGTGTACGGAGCTACGCCGTGGCGAGCTCGAAAACTTCTTGCGAGCATCCCAGCGCGCCACTTTGAGGGCAGTTTCTCCAGGGACCGTAGTATATTTAAACAGCGAAATAAAGGGTAGCTTTTTTTTTTTCGATTTTACCTACTATTCTTTTTTCATGCTAAAATTCCACACTGTAAATATACCTACTTTCCGTCATGATTTCGTACTGTTCAGTCCTTTCCCCAGAGCGCAATCGCTCTCGGGCACGAGACAACCGACAGTCACATTGGCCACTGTACGATAGGAGCTTACTGTTCAGACCAGCGTTCCAACATGACTATCCGCACGTCGATCGATTGCACCTAACCCCTCAAGTGGTATTAAACTTTTTAATGTAAAGCGGAATGTCAACCTGCGACACCCCACCCCGTCCGATCACGGCCCGACCAGCGGCATCAATGCCCGACAGTTTACGTCATCTCATCTTGTTGTTACACCACTGATACGCGAACACACGGTCACATCGGCGATAATTCCAGTCTTCTGTTCACAACCCACAACACTGCCATCACGATGTTGCTGCTATGTTGCTGACACGCACAAATACAGAACCACGTTGAACGCCGGTCGCACTCGGCATCGGAAAACAGAACCGAACTCAGCAAGAAAGGCGCCCAGGCAGCCGGCAGCAAAACCTGCCTGTCTTGGACGCAGTTCCTGCGATTTCCATAACGTCGAGAACGTCGACACAGTTCCGCGTGGTTTCGCTACTGTAGTTCCGCGTGAGCCCCGCAATTCGGAGACGGCCATCTTTCCCAGTGTACGTGGCGCTGCTGGCACTGCTCCGGAACTTCGCCGTTTCTAGCGGCTTCGTTTGCTCGTTTCATAAAATTAGTGATAAAAACGTCAATGCAACCGAAATGCTCTGCACGTTTGGACTAGAAGACGGAATTACAGGCGGCCTTCGCTGCCGCTGAAGCTCAATCAACTCAACAGCATTTATTAAACAACGTGCGCGACCTGCTCGAAAACGAAACCGAAAGAAGTTGAGTCGGGAGGGCGAAAGCTTTCTCCAGTCTGCCTGGAGAGGGAGGAAAATGTCTCGTTCCTCCCTCCTTCTCGTGTCCGCTTGGGGGCGCATCAGTAGAAGGGAGGAAGACGCGCCGTTGCTACTTTTTTCCTCCATTTTTTTTTAGAGTGTAGTATTTGCCACATGACAACGGAATACTGTACACAACTCCTTTCTCGCATGGGGCGTACGGTGTTTGGTGCGCGATGCCGCAGGTGGACTTCTGATTTTGGTCACTCCTACTATTCACCTTACGGCACATCCCCCATGCCTTTCTCTTGGAGTGAAAAGCTAGGGGTGTTAAAAAAATGTGCGGCATTTATGGACGCCCTTGATTTTTATTGTTCAGTTCAAGATTAAACTCTTTTTCTTTGAACAAAGGATTCGGCACACAAATCCCTATCAGGTGAAAAACCCAGAGTTCGTCCTGAAGACCCCTGCGCCCTTGGAGCTACTGTAGAAAGTTGAACCAATCTCAGAGACAAGCTGGAAACTGCAAAAGGAAGTGGTCATACGGTCAGTAATGAGTCACATCCGCCCTCCCCCGCCCCCCCCCCCCCCCCCCCCCCCCCAAAAAAAAAAAAAAACGCCCTCGAAAATGCTGACCTTTTTCAGTTAAAAGCGAATGTGGAAAAATTAATTCGGTGCAATTTTACCGGTTTTATTTGGTTTAAGCCGAAAACGCTGAACCCTAAATATAACGTATGAAGTTAAAAAATGGAAGTCACTTACCCCCTGTAACACCGAGTTAGAGCGCAGCTCTTGAGGAGGAGAAGGGAAGGGTACTGAGGGGAGCGTATACCCTTCCTCCCTCCTTGACGACGTTATCGCCATCGTCAGTGATGACGTCAAACGTGACGATGACGATGACGTCATCAGTGACGTCATCGTTATGATTAGCCATCCGGCAATGGCTAGGCGGCGGCACGAAAGTGCTGCATTCAGCGCCACGAGCGGAGGCGTGTGTGTTACTGGGGCGGCCAGTCTGTCCGTCGGGCCCTGGTTCTTCTAGGTTTTTTTTTTTAAGACCATCGGGAGCCTTGATAGGTCGAAGTGTTTTGAGCATATTCTAGAGTTGTCATTTGGACACCAGTTTGAGTTTTCTTCACCACTATATAATAATCAGCGCCCGATCCCGATCAGTATGTGCGCTTCGCTCGTCTCCCAGGAAGTGACTCAACACAACGAGAAGGCAGCGAATAGGTTTACTGTACTACCCGGTTGCCCGTCTTCGAGAGCCGGCAGTCCGGACCCGCCGACCCTAGTGGTCGCCCTTCGTTCTGAGCTCGCAGTCGGAGTTCGTGTCCAGACCTGCGGATCGTCCTTCCCGTACGCCAGCGCTGTGTAGGCTGGCTGTTCCGGGCTCTCAGAGCCAGGGTCTCGCTGCGGAGCCACTCCGGGATCGTCATAGCCCAGGCCGGTATGGCTAGGGCTTGCCGCTTCCACCAGTCCTGATCCGAACTTCGCTGGTGGAACGCTCCCGGGAATTGCCATGGGCCAGACCAGCCAGAACGGATCTATCGTTCCTGCCCGGCCCCAGCCTCGCGCAGCACGCTCTTCCTCTTTCCTCGCAGGCTGGCCCCCGCTCGCGCCTCGCTACGCCGTCCTCTCCTCCCGACGCCCACACACACTATACTCTGTTTCACCTTATGATGTACCGCAGGAAAGGCTACAAGCGCGAGCTCCTTGCTCTAGGGGACATCTCGGCGGCACAAGCTCTCGTGCGTTAAGAGTAGCTCCCAACGCTATGAGCTCGCGCTTCTAGCCTTGTCTGCGGTACAACATAAGGTGAAACGGAGTATAGAATAAAATTTGGGTAATAGACCTATTGCTATATTACCCAAGCATCAAGGAGAATGCAGGGATTGGTGTTCCACGCGCCACACGCGCACGTCTTCCCCGTATAAAATATTCGAAGTAAATAACCAAAATAAAGCGTTGACGAACGCGCGTGCAAGATACAATTTGTTTTAGGTTTTTGCTTTGGAAAATTTACTACTGCTGAGGCCAGCACGTGCGGCGCGTGGAACACCAATCCCTGCATTCTCCTTGATGCTTGGGTAATACAGCAAATGGTCTATTAGAACTAAACTCTGCGTGCTACAGAACCGTACGCACATTGCAAAGCCTGGTGTAAAAAGGCGACAGGCAACAAAGTGTACGTGTAAGAAGAATATTTACGCTTCGCACGAGCTTTTTCTAAAGAAAAACTTTAGCATCCTGCTTTCTGCCCGCCGTCACATTTGTTACCAGACTCAGCATTAAATTTGGTGGCAGAAACAAACAAAACATTGTGCTACGAAAATCCACTTTTTAAAAACTCGCAGGTTTGGAAGGTTTTGGTTTTGCGACCATGCGTGCCGAACGGCAATAGGAATGCCGGAACGGGCCGACGGGCCTTTCGCTTGAAGACCTGATCGCCCGATTCTCGACATCACAACGAAGCAACAATCGGCCCGATTGTTCTTATCGTATTTCCCTATGTGGCTGTCAAAGCGACTCGTAATACAACCTGTATAAATATGTTATTTTGCCGAGTAGTCTGCAAAACAAGTTCGTCCGTCTACTTTCTAAGCCTGCACATATATTTTCGTTCACTCCCCCCCCCCCTCCCCCGACAGTTTCTGTAAAATTCACTTACTTGATGCGTCGCACTGCAGTAATCTACTTCTGCCGCCGTGTCGCTTCCCAAGATCTCGAAGGGAAGCGGTGAAGTTTGACGCTTGAGTCACCTTCGCGACTGTGGCCGTCTTTCACGCAGCAGTAGCAACGTTTATTTTTTGGGAGAACTCTAGGAGTTTTCGAGATGTTACAGGAACCCGGTGAGGTCATAGAGACGTGAAGTTGGGACTTACTTTTACGAAAAATGGTTCCGAAAAAGCTCACGCCGATCCGAAATGCAACGTTCACACGTGGTTTCTGGGATGCGCCCGCCCGCAGCCCCCACGACCCGCGCAGGCCTGGCCTACCCAGTTTTTTTATTTTGCAGTCGCTAGATGGCGCAACGTGTAGCGCCAAACTGCATTGCAGGTTGCCTATAATGCACCGCGTGGTTACGCCGACGCCGACGCCGACGGCGACGACGACGCCACTCAAGCCGGAAACGGGCGCCTAAGAGCTGCGCTCTACAAATGCACGTCTCAAAGTAGGCGCTGTAAAGGAACGGAGGGTGTAGGCCAATTCGTCGAAAGCCAACTCGTCGACGGCCAGTTTGTCGAATCCGTCGTCTTGGGAGCAAGTTCGGAGTGTGGGTCCGACAGATCCAGTGGGGGGTCGCGATGCAATTGCTGCCATGAGCATTTTTTTTTTTTTTATAAACTTCACTTTAGCTAGTTTCAGCATATATTTTCTTAAGTGGACTGCTACTAGTATTCATCACTGAAACTGACACTTGTAGCCTCGTGAAAACGCATCGGGGGTCGTGACGCGATGTCCTATATTTTGGGGGACCTCCGGGTTGCGGAGTTATGTATGCACTGAAATAGGCAATAAATTCCTTTATAACCTATCGACAATAAATGAAAGGGTCAAGGAGGTTCGAAATTATTCGCGCGGAGAGAGGTGAAGAGCGTGCTCGAAGTTGCTACTTGCGTGCTGTTTTGTCGCTGTGCCGTTTTGACGCTGTGCTGTTTTGTAAAGTGCTATTTTGGCGCGTGCTGTTTTGGCGCCATGCAGTTTTGAGGCTGTGCTGTTTTGACGCGTGCTGTTTTGACCGTGCTGTTTTGTCGCGTGCTGCTTTGTCATGTGCTGTCCTGTCGCGTTCCTGACGTGCACACCCTTACTCCCCTTCTTTCTTCTACACTACGCTGATTTATCGGCCTCGAGGTAGCACAACATGCATTATAGTAATGTAGACAGCTGGGCCAGTTGGTATATAATGAACATAATTAAAGTTGCCCACAAAGGACTGTCCCTGTCCTTTTGTGCGCAACTCTACGTATAGAATGTATCGAAGGCCACGCGCTCCGGCGTTCTTACTCACACTGTTCACAACAATACCTACTTTTTTCTTTTTGTTTTACAATTTACAAGTTACATTCAAGTTTTGAAAACATTTAGATACCCCAAATAACTTTCAATATCCATAGAAAAGTGTGATTAAAAAACATTTAACACAATATTTCAGCGTGTATTGTCAGACTCGTTCGAACGTAACTAGAAATAAGATTGCATATTTAAAAAAATATATATATAAAGTGTATTTTATTCAGGTGCTCTAAAACGACATTGATTAAGTCAGTATTTATCATCTGATGTTGATCTCGGCAGTAGTTCAACTTAACAATGTGCAGAGTTCTACATGTAGTAAAATCTAAATTTTAGAGCAAACCTTTGACTTGTTTGCCTCTCTCTCTCTTTCTCTCTCTCTCTCTCTCTCTTCGTCTTTTTTTTTTTTTTTTTTTTTTTTTATCTTGCTACGATTCTACCCTCTCAGCCAGCGTATCTACCTGCTCGGGAATGCTTTGCTCATGCGCCGTCTCTTCTAAGAAAAACTCCGCACTGTATTCGTCTTTATATAATTCCTGTTTTTATTTTTACTGTTACTGTTTCGTTGAATTTTTGCTTCAGTCTGGCTTGTGTCGCATGGGAGCGACTATGTTTGGACACGCAGCAAAGCGGGTTGGTGCCTAGCCCGAGGCGCATGAAACCATTTCCGGCACGCACCATCGATTAGTTTCGGATTCGCTCCTGCCGCGCCGCCTTTGCACCGAGGCACGCTGTTGCCGCTCTATAGCCACGCGATCCTGGGTTCCCGAGCAGCGAGGCACGGACCGCAGGCCTTTTCAAAATGGGACGCCAAAGTTAATTTCGAATTCGCGTCTCTCCATGCTGAAAGTATGTATCGAGTCACGGAGACCCCGCTCCCAAACTTTAGTTCGCCAAAAATGCGTCTGTCGCACGCAAAAAAAAAAAAAAATAATAATATTATTTGCGTTACAAATACGAGAAAAGTTAAATTGCCATATTCAAGAAATATGCTGTTCGTTGTTGCGTTGCTCATTTTTGTAGATATTTTCTAAAGCATGACGCAAAAGTAAAAGAACATAGCCAAACAAAAAGAAGATATCCTCCTGGAATTCTTGAAAACTCCTGAAAACTCTCTAAATACGTGCCAAACTGTGCCAAACCGTTACGTGCCAAACCAACGACGGGCAACTGGCACGCCCTAGCGGAGGAGTGAATTTAGCGGGGAAAATAATGTCACGATTTCGTGTCACACCACTCATGAACAAATTCAGCGGCAGGAGGAGAGGGGGAGGAAAGGAGGAGGAGGGGAGGAGGAGGAGGAGGAGGAGGGAAGAGGAGGAGAAGCACGGGAGAGGTGAAGGAAGAGGAGAGGAGGAGGCTAGGAGGAAAAGCAAGGGAGAGAAGGTAAAGGAAGAGAAGAGGAGGAGGCTGGAAGGGGAGGGTATGAAGGAGGAGGAAGGGCATACCCTCGCCTTCGGACCATCCTCTCCTCCTCCTCAAGAGCTGCGCTCTTTTTTCACATTAAAGAGATTTGTAAACGTCTCACCTTTTTATAAGAGCTTCAACAGTGATAAAAGAAAAACAAGGGCTCGCTTCTGTTAAACGCGTTCCTCTCTGTATCCGCGCAGGTGAAAAACATTGATTGCACACAGTACATATTTTTGGCAAATTTTCCAACCATATAAGGCTTAAAGAACATGCCACCTCAACGAAGCTTTTGACTGAGTCTTGTTTCTAAGAGATCCTGATTCTCTATTCTTCCGTGGTCTTTTTTCCTGAAACGTGACGTCATATCCCTCTCCGATCTGTTAAGTGGTTTTCAGTTGCCCCCACCATTTGCTCCTTCTTCTCCTTATCACTTAGTTTGTTGCCATCTTGTTTGTTTGTTAACTTGGTTTCGTCTGACGCTTATTACCAAACTCTCTACTTTTTGCCACACTGTCTACTTTGTTTTTAGTATTTAGCTGACAAAGCGTGCTTTCTGTGATAGCTCGGAGAGCAGCTTGCGCGGTGTCCTGCTTTGAGCAAAGGGGACAAAAAGACTGCCCTCCTTAGAGTCCAGAAAAGTAACAAAAATATAGTTATTAATTGCATTGAACCGCGTCCCATTTCAAACTGTTAAAGACAAAGAGTCGGCTTGACTACAGGAAATCACAGTGAAATATAAAAGGATGAAAACATATCAAGTAATAATACAGTGGGAAGAGGAATAGTACCTTGTTACATGGAGTTCGTGAGGGTATAAAGAAAGTAGGGGGTGTTGTGTATCTGCCCTTTCCTTCACCCTCCCCCCCCCCCGGCCCCCATCTAAAGCAAAAAAACAAGAAAGAGTTGTGCGTATATCTGTAGAGAAATCGGATACTGATCCCACTTCTTTTTTTCTTTTTTCTTCGTATTGGAGATTTAGTTTTTTTAAGTTGTACTTAAAGTTGGGAAGTCCGAAAGCATTTTCGTGTTTCCCCAATTGGTGTTTTTACATCAATCCCAACTGCGCTATTTGAGCCCCCAAAAATACCTATCGCATTTAAAAGCGAACGAAAATTCATGTGGAGCATTCTGCGCAAAAAGCCAGAGGGATCGCACCATTCGTCTTTTCCGTCGCGGCACGACTATACCGGGAACACCGTTCTTTGTCCTCGGTGTATCACCTGTGCAGGTATCACAAAGGAAAGGGGAGTGGCGACTCTCCATCTTGCCACTCCTTTAATGCCGCACCGCATTGCTCGTGTGCACGGTAGAGGTTATAAAATGTCTAAGTTCGGGGCATCTCTATACCCGGTTTCGCCTCAAGAGCCGCAGTAAAAAAAAGTCCGGCTTCTCGCGGAGCATTACTTATTTCCCTCTTAATTTGAAGATTTAAAATATATGTAGGTGAATCGAAGATTCGAGATATGTTATCTTATTGAGACGTACACGTCCCAAACGCCAAAAGCAGTGCTTTTTCCTGCGACACCCAAATCTCGTAAGAACTACTACGCGCCGCGTACAAACAATACGCAAAACTTGCTTTTTTTTCTTGAGATGAAAACAGGTAAAGTTCCTTTCCATCCGGCGGGTTCTATGCTGTTCGACCTACTCGCTAATAAAAGGGAAGGAGCAGTGCGCCCTAGCTTTGCCTGCCTTCGGGGATGATTAACCGAAAGCATCCAGCACCGATCGTGCAAGAGCACCCGACCGGGAGGCATTCATCTTCATCTTCTTCCTCATGTACGCAAGGCTGCTCTTACACATGTCTCGTAGCCCTGAAATAGAGCACTCTAGGACTTTGAGGGATCTGTGAGCACATCCGCCATCTATCAATTTTTCTTTTTATTTTTTGATCGTTTTTTTTTTAATCTCTTCTAGAAATACTATTTGTCATTTTTTTTTCGTGATACCTGGAGTCGTACAAATATTTTAGATGTCTGATCACTGTTGGCTTTTTCTAAACGCTTCGTCTGTTCATCCGCGATATATCAAAATAAAATCCCGCAAACGAGTTTTTGTTGTTATTGAAACTTCTTTGGGATTCACAAGAAAACACCGGAATGTAATTTAATCTACGACTCTATATCTAACTACAGTTTGTTTCATTAGTTTTGTTCGCCATCACGTAGTGTCAAGGCGAGAGCTGTAATCCGCATACACCAACTTGTTCTTATTGCGGCTGACCACGTCAACCGCGCCGGGCATAACATGAAGCATGCGCAGTTACTTCGCCTTTTAGAAGCTCGATTCTGCTCATGCATACTACTCGAAGACCTTGTGGGCAAGCGTGCCTGTTTATAAACAGAAATTCGGTGTATGAACTCTTATGTCCCACATACAATCGCCGTGCACTTATACTCTAGTACATTAACGGCTAACTTGTTCCTCGTTAGAAAAACGTCATTTGCAAAAACGAATTACGATTTTTTAATTTATTATCTGAAGTAGAACTCTGAGCAAGTAACCCGCAATGCTTAGAATCTCAGTACAAAAGACGTTAGTTGCTAAAAAAAGGAATATAGGTCTTGCGCACCAGAAATATTGGCTTCCCGTTTTTTCTAGAGCAAAATGCAGGAGAGATTTGGGCAAAAAGACTCGTACTATCCGCTAGAAAGTTAGTTATTAGAGCATGGCGAAGGAATGACCTCATTAGATTAAACACAAATTACGTGACTTTATCTAATTTTTCGTATGAGGTATTAGTAATTAGATTTAAAAACGCATGAAATATAAAGTTACGTCCGTCCCTCGTCAAATGTGTGGCAATCCCCGCCACAAGGGTTTTCGCAATATTTGAAGCCGCATATCTCAAAGTGCAGGACGAAGGCTTGTCATATTAAACGACTTCGCATAAATTTAAAAATCTTTTTTTTAATAATTTTTCGAAGCAAACATAAAGAAGCAGTCAGTCTATAAAATTCGCTTCTTTGTGGGCCAGTGTCTGCGCTGCTAAAAGGAAACAAGGAGATGAGTTAATAAAGAGCAACTCATGCAGAACTTCTCCCCAACGTAATTGTGTCAAAAGTTTAACGGCGATTCGCCGCCTTTGCACAACGCACACGGCGGGGGCTGTAAATCTTTACTCAAGCTCATCAAGATCTCTGCACAACAACAGGCTCTGCTCTTCGAAGTACAATGAACGTGTTATGGATTCTCGCTCATCGCTACGACAAAAGCGGAGCTTTACGGAGGCGACAGGCGGAGCATTAGTTTCCCGACAGACTCCGCACACTCTCAGTGTTCACGTAGCGGAGAATATTCGCTCTCAAATTAAGAGGGCTCCTTTGTTGGGTACCAGAGGGACCATGATGTGGCGTAAGAGTCCTTACATTTTCTTGACCTTTGAATCAAAAGTGAGACGCTTTCAGAAGGGCGGCGCCTGAGGAATAGATCGACACAATGTTTTGTAATCTTATCTGTGAATAAGGTTTCTCTAAGGTGTATTTCTTGATGAAATCAACGTAAAATGTCGACGCATCGGCATAAAAAAAAAAAAAAATATTTTCCTTAAAAAAAAAACAATATATGTCTGGTTTTGAGCGGCAATTAGTTTTATTCTGGTTACCAACAAAAGACAATCCAATAAACGTTTATCAATTAAAACACTGCGTAAAATTTTATTGGGTTGCTTTTTCTTGGCGACCAAAATAAAACGAATTACCTTTTGTTTTTCAGGCGGCTTGAGGAATCTAATAAGCATAGTGGTTTTGTTTAGGCGAGACCCAGCGACTATTTCATATTTTGCCACATGAATGCGATAGCTTAAATCTGACTCTTTTTAAAACCAATGTGCCACCAGCGGCATTTGCAAGCTTTCGAATCGATAAAAGTAATCTGAAACAATGACGCAGATCAGGCGGTAACACTTAATTTTTATTTTGAACTGTGGCCAAAAATATGGGTTTCCATAACACCACCACTGTAAGCCTCTCAAATGCAGATCTGTTTGCTTTTAATCACTGCGGTCTCTCCTCGATCTTAATGCTCGTTGTTGCACTGAGCGATTGAGCATCGACTTTGCTCTTCTCAGCTCTCTGAGCATTTATATCAAGTGTCTTCGTATTGTGGGCCTTCAGTCTAGCGCACATTTATCAAATGCAGTTCTCGGCGGCCTTTTTCAACCTGTAGAGGTGTTATCTAACTTACCTGGAGACGGGCAGTCATAACACTTTATATTAAAATGTGTGCGAGTCCCGCATGAAAATCATAAATGGAGTGACGGTCGACAAAGATAAGTTTAGTGGCTTCTGTGATGTGACATAAATCATCCGTGAGACTGTTTCACAGGAGACGCATATTCGCAAGATATTCAAAGCTTTCATGACGGCTCGTACCTAAACGATTTTTTAAATGTTTATCTTCTTAGATTGTTTGGACGGACAAGAATAACAATAATTTTCTTGGACTCTTAGAAGGTTCTGATGCTGTCTTTGTGTACTCATTTCACCACAACAATGCGCTCTGGAAGGTGTGTGTGCCGTAAAACACTTCACTTCTCTCATGCGTCACAGTCAGGAAGAACAGCGTCGCGGGTGACGCATTCGGCAGATGACGCTGCGGGATGGCAGTGGCGCAATATTCCAAATAAATCTGCTGACCTAGCTTAAATGCGTTTGAATTAAAAAAAACAAAGAAATCAATAAAACTGAAATAACTAGTCTTTTTGTCGTGTTTTGGTAATCGTAACATAGCATTACTAATCTTTAACATCCGTATATAGAGTAATATACACATTTTTTTTTTTTAGTTATATTGTCGTAATAAAACAAAATTCGTGAAATGTTATTGCTTACTTTCCAGTAAATTGCTTGGTTACTTTTAAGGGAATGTACTGTCGTGAGCAAAAGTCTGGACAACACAGGAGCGCCGACCGAATTGCATCGCCGCGCTCCCTAACGGCACGGCGCCTGGTGCCGAGACCCACGCAATGCGCACGCGCGTCCTTTCTTATCTGCTGGCCCACTCGTTCGCTCGCTTCAACGCGATGCGCTCCTGAGCGATTAAATGGGCGCTACGTGCCGCTCCGAGAACCAAGATTCCGAGAGCCTCGCTCACCGCTCTGGACGAGCTCGCGTGCTCCGCGGCATGCGCCGTTCGCGCATATCTTTCCCACGACTCGGCAACGCGTTAAAAACTGTAGCTCCCTCCATTCGTTATTTTTAAGCTTCCCATCCGAAATTTTCCCCGGCTAGAATGCACACAGCTGCTGCTCAATTTACTATGCACGCGTTGTAAAGGGTCAAGAAATCAAGAAAACAACAAGAAAACAAAACAAAACATGGTACTGAACCAGCGCCTCAAACTGAACCAGCGCCTCTTTTTCCTTCCGTTCTGTTTCTTGTTTTTTTCTTGGGAGGTGGGTTGAATGAATATTTCTTTCTTATTTGGCGTTTTCTTTTTGCTCGTCATTCACCACTTTACCGCGCGTGCATGATCACTCGGAAGGAAGCCCAAGGCTGCCTCGAGTACGCGAATACAAGTTCTACAATTCATTGCGGCTGCATCAACATAAGCGACAGATTTTAATGCGTCGCCGAGTCGCGGGTAAGATAAGCGCGAACGGCGCGTGACGCGGAGCACGCGAGCACGCGAGCGAGGCTCTCGGAATCTTGGTTCCCGGGGCGGCACCTAGCGCCCATTGAATCGCTCAGGAGCGCATCGCGTTGAAGTGAGCGAACGAGTGGGCCAGCAGATAAGAAAGGACGCGCGTGCGCATTGCGCGGGTCTCGGCACCAGGCGCCGCGCCGTCAGGGAGCGCGGCGATGCAATTCGGTCGGCGCTCCCGTGTTGTCCAGACTTTTGCTCACGACAGTACTTGGTCATCCTAATCAACTGCATCGTAATTCGTTAACTGTAACAGTAATCAATTAACCACTTTTTATACTTGAACAAGAGTGGACGGCGGTGGTAAACTATTCACTTCCTTACAATTTTTTATCTACTTTTAACAAAATAAAAGCCATTAGGAGCAGGATGTCAACGCACAAAAACATTTGAGTTTTTTTGTTATACAGTAATATTTTGTGGAAACTATGAACCGATTTAATGCGAACAAAAAAGGAGAAACTTCTTTACTAAACAATAGCGTATGAAAAGAGCGGTTTGTTTTGCCCAATGGCACTTTAATGGACCGGTGATATCTTAAATCTAGCCCTAGCTCAATACTTTCTCTCATTTAATGACCTGCTGAGAGGTGAACCAGGTAATCATGTTTTAAAATAATCTCCGATGAACAATGAAATGCAAATGTATGTACACCCGCCGCTTTTCAGTTCCCGTGGAAGACCGAAGACTGATGATCTCTACTGGAAATAGCTCATTTGGCAACGAACATTACTAATGACTTCTGTGTATTGTGGGGGAGAGCAGGGCGGTCTTTATTCGCGTGAAGATTAAACTCCTGGTCCTGCCGCCAAGATCATCGAGATTTCTGAAAATAGTTTACATACGTGCGCTCATGCGATAAAGGCGATTCAGAATTGCGATATGCATTTTCATTGTGATATTTAATCAGATGCTCTATTATAAGCGAAGTAATTATGATGTTTGATATTGGTTTACGGTGTATATTTGAATTCTGAGAAGTGGAAATTCCATTTTAGTAGCGATCAATAATGGAAAGGGGGGATTTATTTTGTAATATTTTTGCGAACTATGCGTCCTTCTTAAAGTGATAACGAAGCGGTGAGTGATGTTATGAGTAGTTTTCGGCGCTAGAGGTTTCTTCCTTTCTTCCTTTTTTTTCCGATTAATTTGGTTTAAGACGGGAACCCTGAAAATGAGCTGAAATTCTCAACTGCCGGGTTGTAAATATTGCTTATATAAGCAGCCATTACAATAAACACGCACGTAAAAATGGAAGCATTAAAAATATCCTTAGAACACTCTTTTTTGTCTCTCGTTTCGTGGGTAACGATTGGAAATGTACTAGCATTCGGCACCCTAAAATGCTAATTTTTAAAATGTCGAGTGATAAAGAATAATTCATGCCAGGTAACAAATTTTCCATCAATAGCACCAAGTGTTGGTAACTGCAAGGGTGGCGACAGCCACTCGGCGGGAATAACGCGATCAACGGACATGCACGCCCTATTGGAAAAACCACCATGAAAATCAAACTGGCCAAGCTGGTAACTAAGCTGGTCAATCTGGTCAATGTGGTAGTCAAACTGGTTTAACTGGAAATCAAGATGGTTTAAGGTGGGCAAGCTAGAATTTAAGCTGGTCAGTCTGGTTTAAGTAAAAACCATCATGGTCTAACTAGAATCTGGTTTTAGATTCATTCTAGTGTAGCTGGGAGCCAGTCTGGTCCTAACTGGTCAAACTGGTTTTCCATGGAGCCAATGTGGTCAAGCTGGGAGACATGGTGTTCATGGTGGGAAACAAGCTGGTGAATCTGGTCAAACTGGTTTTCATTGAGCAATGTGGTCAAGCTGGAGACAAGCTGGTCATGCTGGGAAACAAGCTGGTGAATCTGGTCGAATAATAATCGTGGTGATCAAGCTGGTATTGCTGGGAGCGCCCACGCCAAGGTCGCTAGAGATAGCCGAACTGACATTGTTGGGAGCGCGCGCGCCAAGGTCGGCTTAGGCTGGAACGAGGCCACGTCCTGTTCTTTGTCCTCTCGTTTTCGGTAGACGACCGGGTGCGTCAGGCGCGCTGCAAGCTACCTTTGTGTCCGAGAAAAGAGAGAGAGAGAGCGGTGTGAACGGAGAATTTGAGACGCGTTTGGCTATCTTCGGCAGAATTTTGAAGGGACGGCTGTGTGCGCGTTGTTTGGAGACTACTTGAACGACGGCGCAAGCGAAGTGGGTTTTGAGGAGACAGCGAGCGGCAGTCCGTTCAGTGCAGGAAGATGTCGGACGTCCCACTGAGGCGTCGCCTCGTGTCTTCGAAAGCGTGTGTGTTCGTGAATGACGGTGGTGCCGAGGAGCATCGCCAATGCCATCCGAGCTACACGGATTTCCTCGCCTCTGCCGACCACGCAAGAAACCGCTTCACCCCCATCACTGGCGGGACCCAGGTCGCTTCTCTCATCCGTGTGGTATTTGCTTTTGCTATTGGCCTGTTTTTGGCGTGTGTCTGGTATTTTTCGTGTTGAAAGATAAGCATCTTGTTTTATTAACATTGTTTGCTTTGAACCGAGAACCACTGTCTGTGCGTCGGTTATTACTGTGTCAGCGCCAAAGATATGTAGCATCTGAGCTCATGAGTTGGCCGAAAGTACGAAAAATAAAATTGAATGCCGAGTTCGCTTTTCTGGAGAGCGGCTTGTTTATTTTATTAAAAACTGGTCGGAAGTCCACCAGCATGACCAGTTTAACCACATTGACCAGCATGCCAAACTGGGCATGCTGGGGCAATAACCCAACTTGAAGCTGGGACCAGATCAATCACCATGACTAGTATGACCAGATCAACCAGCATGACCAGTATGACCAGATCAACCACATTGACCACCATGCCAAGCTGGGCATGCTGGGGCAATAACCCAGCTTGATGCTGGGACCAGCTTAAGCTGTTTTTCAATAGGACAGGACATCAATTTTGTAACAATGTCTCGAATGGAGAGCTCTTTTTTTTTTGTTTTTAATCATGCAAATGAGCCAAGCTGCCAGCTGTCTTACGTCACGCTGCCGGTCAGACGTCAAATTATGGGGGCTCCTTCGAAGCTTGCCAGAAGAGGAGTAGAAGGCCGAGGAGCCCGATAACCTGACGTCAACGTCCTGGCAACTTCGCTGAATCGCGTCTTTCATTTCCTAAAATACAGTCGCCCGTTCAGGATATCCCCCCCTTACAACCCCACCCTGCCCTTTTTTGCATACAGATCTCCGTTCAGTATCTCTAAAGGCATCATTAATAGCATCCTCGATCACCCGCACCAGTGCGCACCGGGGCAGCGAGGTTCGCCCCCTCGTCCTCGATCAGTGCGCCGGTGCGCACCGGACGCCCTCGATCAACGGAGCGCACCCTCCCGGTGCAGCTTTTCGTTGCCCCATCACGCACCGAGAAAATCGACGGTGCGCCGGGGTGCAGTCCCATCAGGCATTGCGGCCAGGAGCGGGAATCGAGGAGATGGCGGGAATAGCAGACGCGCAGTCTGTCGAGGTGCCCGACCTTGCGAAAACACCACGCCTCGCATCTGCGCTCGATGAATTCCTCAGCATTTCTCAGAGCGAGACGACGAGTTTCTTCATCGCCGTGGTTACCGCGATTGCTGCGGTGCTAAGGAGCGCCAGAAAGGTATGAACTTCGTGGAAGCGTTGCGAAATGTTTTCGATGATACCGAGGTACGGCCATTATGTGGTGGTTCTCTTTCTCGACCAAATATGATGCATATACCTAAGAAATTGTCACCCGCTTCGTGACCCCATCGACATCACGTCCAAGATGTTCATTCGTGTGGGACCGTCAAATCCCGCGAGTAAAAAACAGGAGTAATGACAGCAGACCGGCACCGCGCGCGGACCAAGGGCAAGAAAAACGAACAAATGCTATGTGACTCATGGTGGAGCTCGCCGCGGTGCCCGCCGCGGTGCAGTTTTTTTTCCTCGATGTCGCACCGACTTCGTGCTGCACGACCGAGGGGCGCTGTGCACTGCCCAGGTTTCAGGGCGATTCCGGTGCTAGTTGATCGAAGATGCTATTTTAAAAAAAAAAGTGAAAGCCGTTTACAACTCCCTGTACACCGAATCGGAGCGCAGCTCTTGAGGAGGAGAGGGAAGGGTACTCAGGGAGGGTATACCCCTCTTCTCCTCCTCCTCCTCCCCTCATTCTTCAATCTCCTCTTGTGGGAGGGGGGTCACGTGACCTGAGGGGTCACGTGACCCCCCAGGGGGGAGTCACGTGACCCCCTCCCCCCGATCACGTGACACCCGGGGGAGAGGGGGGGGGGGCTCGCGCGGTGCATTATGAGACATTTCCATAATGCACCGCGCGTTACGCCGCTCACCGGAAACGGGCGCCTAAGAGCTGCGCTCTAAAAGGCAGATATGGGATAATTCTTCACAGTTCATACCAGATCAGTGTCAGAGGACTTCTTTTTGTAAATCTGGGCCCTGTCGTCCTTCCTGTTTACGTTTATTAAATACGTCCACATTAACCTCCTTTACTTTTTCTTTTGGTGCAAGCGCTTTTTTCGGTTTCTTGTTGGTTCCCACCTTTTCATTTTCCTCCTTACCCCCCCCCCCCCCCCCCCCCCCCCCCCCCCTTTCCTTTTTCACCCTGGAGGCGTCATTCTCTCTGTACAGCCAAAGTCGATGGCAAACCGGAGAAATCTCACGTTACTTTCCCCGTGGTTCAGATCAGAGGCTTAACATAGAAATTCTGAGCCTTGTGCTGTCAGTTTATCGCACATTTTGATGAATAACTCGGGAATAAAGCTATTTGTAAATGGAAACATCACCCACCTGTCATAGCGACTATTGTTTAAGGGGTTAGGGGTGTCTTCCCCACTGTCCCCTCATTCAGGAGGCTCGCACAAGCCTGCTCGGACACGCTCCGGTCAAAAAGAGCTGCAGGTGCCCATAGTGACAGGCGGACCAGTCTCACGAAGCGGCCAGGGGTGGAGGCATGGCCCACGGCGTAGTCTAGGGCCGCCTCCAGCATTTTAATACCGTGTCCCAGATAAATCTGCAGTGAGTAACAACATCAATCAAATGCAAAAAAGTGGTGAAATACAAACACGAATGGGCTCTCTACTTTCTTTTGGAGTTACGTTACAGATTTGTTTCACCAAAAGAGTAAATTATTTAAATAAAAATGAAATATACTAATACACAGAGATTTATGCTATGAAATATTTATCAAGAAAGGTTTTTTGAGTAATATGCACGAAGAAACTTTTTTTACTGTTGATTTTACATTGTAGTCACAGCCCGAATTATGTCATGGGATGGCAAATTGGTTTCATGTGTTTTCAGCATATTAGAGTCAACGTCTACAGGACCAGATAATTGTTTTTGAATTCAAAGTCTCAAAGTACAGAAATATTACACTGCATTAACATGATGCATACTAATCCATACAGTCATAAACAGCTGAGCAACAAGCATAAAAAATAGAAAAAATGTTGGCATAATTTTATGACAAGGCATGAGGAATACAACATGGATGAGAAGGTAGTATTACTGTAACTCAGCATTTTCCTTTTCTGTCTCCTGAAGTAGGCTTCAATGCAGTTCACCCGTGCCTTCTTTGCTAGCTAGCACCTACCGGTGCATGGCACTACCTTGATGATATCTGGGTATGTAGCACTGGTACTGGCCAAGTGTCTTCATAATATAATTCTTCTAGCTTAGTATTAAACATGTAGTTTAAATATAAGCAGTAGCGTTTCAAGAGCATTTATTGAAGACATTAATTTCTTTTACACCCATAGACTCTCTCTTTTAAAAACATTTTGCAATAATATAGGGGCGAATTAGATAAGAGAGAAGTAAATTATAAACGCGCTGTTCTTCCTAAGTGTACATTGTCAAAATGCAGCACTATACTTCGTCTAGCCCTACCATTGACTAAAGGAAGAAGCTATGAACCGCCAGATCCAATCACGAGCCACTTAGACATTGTGTGGTATTTCGCTTCGAAGCACGTATCGGTGCCCGCGTCTCGGATCACTGATGGGAATGGGCCGACAGTGGTTTGGATCGAGCAATGAGTGACTCAACAATTTTACATTGCGAAGAAAGCCATGACTTACTGGCTCATTTCAGTGTCGAAGCTATAAAAATGACGCAGCCTTTTTTTTTATTCGGAGCATTATTCGTCCAAACCTAACCAATGCTAAGCGTGTCATAGTTTAGCGTTGAACGTGATTGGACCTGGCGGCTCGTGGCTTTGGCCTTTAGTCCACCGTAGGATGAGACGAAGTATACCATCTCGCTGTCGTCTGCATGTTCCTTCTCGAAGCTAGTTCAACTCATCTCATGGTGGGGTCACCGCTCTCTCTCATTCACTGCTCGGTTGTTTCTAGACATGCCCAAAATTGAACATATTCAAAATTGGACATGGCGGAGTCAAGAATGTTAAACTTGTAAACGCACTACGTAGTCATACGAACATGCTTCATAGAATTACCATGGGCTTTTACTTGTAGCCTTTTTAAACATTCATCATTGATTCCTTGTATTGACCCAATCCCCCCAACTGCGCAGCTGCTTTTGTCACGGTACCATCAGCACTGGTTGGCCGAAAGCCTTAGCCGGGGGGGGGGGGGGGGGGGGGGGGGGGTTGGAGCGGGGTAGGTTTTTACCCGAAATTTCCAGTTTTAGCTGACATCTCCTCTCCACTTCCTCACTCAATCCAACTTAACGGCGCCTCCCCCCCTCCCCCCCCCCTTCGAAAAAGAATCCTCGCTACAATACTGATACTGAGCTGCAGGAATCGTAAGTTGACTCACTGTATGCATTTTGAGATCACTATGCTAATGAAAAACAAGGTGACCAAGATTTTTCTTCTATTCTTTCGCCATCCAGCCTTAAATGATGACCGAAAGCATAGACCAGAAACTTAATATATTCACAGTTTACATATTTTACTGATAATTAGGTTTACAGAATATGGTCTTATTGGACACCCTAAGAGTAGAAACCACGATGTACAGTTGTACCCTGTAGATACAATTTTCAGTAGACCACAATAAAAAAATATAAGATCCAGAAAAACGTAATTGTGCATAACAGCATTAGCATGACACAAGGGCCAACAAAAAGGGGAGGTGGCTGTGACGGGGTGGCAGTTTTTTACATAACCAAGAAGGCATACACAAGGTATAGGAAATGTATGCACATTCTTATAAGAGAGCCCCTGCATGCGCGAGCATAAGAGCTAAAACAATGGACCAACCATGACCATATCAAGGAGGCACTACCGTACTTATTCTCTGTTTGTAGCATCTACTATAAAGCCGGTTACATTGAAAACCTGCTATCTGATGAAACAGGCTAAGTTGTCTGGCTGTTGCCCCCATCTTCTCGTTGCTGAGCTCCCCTCTACATGACTCCGTTACCTCTCCCACCAGCTGCATAGCATTTCTTACTTGTCGGGCATGACCCTGAATTAGCCTTGGAAGGTAATCGGGCCTTTGCGGTACCTCGTGCATCTTTCAATGCTCCTTTGCAAGTGTGCCTGTCTCCCGTGTGAAGACGGAACGATTGATGTCTTTTGAATATCTTCTTATTCACAAATTCGCTTTTCTAAAAAAGATACATTGCGTAATGGAAAGAGGTATAGATAATACATGTTTAGACAGCATGAGTTTAGTCTTCCATAGCATGCATGGCGTCACTGGTTCACATTTTAAATATTCACCCAGCACTTATACAGTACAACTGCTAGGGAGCGGCTGATGCGGCTCGTCAACTACTTCGGTCTGTGGCACTCTTGTTTACTATACTCCATTTAGTTACTGCACTCAGAGTAAGTGTAAAGGAGCGCGAACTCAGCATTCCCAGCACCTGCAAGAATGTATATAGGACATACACTTTGTGGTTAACAAGCCATACACCATGCAGACAAGGTGCTTCATCTGTGTCGAAGGGTTCCAAAAATACATCGATGCGCTTGCACTAGCAGAGTTGAATCGTTCGGTATAAAAAGCAAACCAACAAAAACTATTAGACGTACGGTAAAAAAAGGTTAAAGTTTCTGCAGCAATCTGTGAATTTGACTTGGAATGTTTGGAGAAATGAGTTCAATTTACTGGAAATTAGAAATTATATTTTCTCTGCAAGAATTTCTGTTCTGCAGAAATTCTTGCCGGACGCTGCACAGGAGGTTGGCATTGCCACCACAAGCCGGGATCAGTCGAACAGATTCGAGATGGAGCACGCGATCCGAATGAAGTCGCGCCGCCTCCAGATCCCAGTTTAATATGACTCCTCCCTCGGGATCGGCGGGTGCCTTCCCCTCATTCACCTTTTCCGGAATCCCCTTTCCGCATATTCGGATCTCGAAGCACATGTTTTCGCAATCGCGGGGCTAACACCACCTGCTGAACGCACGTGCGAAGTTAATCATCATGTGAAAGTTGCGTGAAGCTAACCGATGTGCATCAGCGAAGCCCACTTGCCCCTTCATCGGAACACCCGTGAAGGGTGTCTAAGTGCGTCTCGATTTTCGGCCTCTTCTGCGGAGGTTCGAAAAGGCAGTCGAATTCATACGGGGCATGCAAGCAATCCTCGTCGTCGCTGCTACTCGATTCGTTGTTGCGGGAGGAGCTGCTCGAGCTACTTTACGACGAACTGTCATCAAGCAACAGCAGCAGTGAAGCGGGCGGCACTTCGCAAGGGGCCATTGCGAATTCTTTCGAAGCAAGATCAGCGAGATGTCCGGCGAGGAAGGAAGTCACGTGTGCGCGTCGAGGGCTGTCCAGGCTGGCTTCCGGTCGAAGCCGCCGAAAAAGTCGGACCGCCTTTTTTCGGATCCGGATCGAGATCTCGAGTGGGAGGTGATCCAAAACGACGTGTGGAACACGTCCGTCTCGATCCGGAGCCCCCTGTGAAATAGGCGCGCTTCAGGAAAGTCGATCCCGACGCGCTCAACAACGGCCGTGGAGTCTGTCATGAGGCTCTTGCCGTAGCAGAATGAAATATAAAAAAAATATAATAATAATAAACGCTTTCTTTTTCGTGGCGTTTCTTTATCATTTTTAATTTTATTTCTTTTTTTTTTTTGTTGATGGTTTGATTCTGCATCTTTTGACCTGGCTTGTTTCCTGTTCTGCGTTAAGTTGCTTCCGCTTCAACTTTGCAATCGCTCAACTTTTTGTTAGGGTGTGGTGATTTCGATTCCCGTAATAAAAAAAAAATTTCAAGAGAAGCACTGAAAAATGTATTTTAGATAATTAGTACAATATACTGAAAAATGTAAGATATAATAAATACATTCGAAGAACTGTATTTCATAAGATACAAACTTACGACCAAAGGTATTTGAAGTACAGTATCTTGAACAGAGTATTTTGAGATGAGCGCAAGTCTGAGTCTTAACGTGGCGCACTGTAAGTAGCAAACGCAAGCCCGATGCGTTTCTTTTATCCTTTCGTGTTCCGCGTTGCGTATTCGCGTCGTCGCCGTGCGCCAATCCAAGATAAGGTTTGGTCTCCCTCGCAAGCGCAGTGGTGAACACTCAACTGTAACGCAAAAGCGCAGGGCTTACGTTTACTCGACTAAACCTGACTGGACGCCCAATTTAAGGGCGATTTTTTTTAGGGCGCGTGCTCAGACCGAGTTTACATTAATAGCCTGCTAAGATCGGCAATCTTGATGGTGCGGAATGCACCTTGCGAAGGAACTGCGGAAACTCCAACGAGCTTGAGTAAACTTAGAGCGGTAAACCAGCGGCCAAAAATGGCACCCCCCCGGTTGCCGCCATCTTGACCGTTTGCCACATTAGTGTTCAGGTGACTTTAAGATGGCTGCGTCCATTGGTGCGTCAGAGCAGAATTGCCACATTACGGTAAGCAGGGCCGCGCTCCAAGATTTACTTGATCTCACTCTAAGGTAAAGGCTCTGAACCTTGGCGTTCGAAAACCTTCCCGCGTCCAGTTGCTCTATCATTCTTGTCACGTGACATGACCCACCGGAGTAACGCGGATCCATTCGAGTAAGATTAGAACGCATCCCTAGAGAGCCCCTCTGCTTACCCTGATCTGGCCAATCTGATCTGGCCCACCTCTGGGCGGAGCCATTTGGACGTCACGTGATCACTAATGTGGGAAACGGGCAAGATGACAGCAACCGGGGGGGGGGGGGGGGGGTGCCATTTCTGCTGAAGGCCATAGGTTGCGGTTGACCGCTCTAAAGCCCGGTTCACACAGTTGCGTTTGACTGCGTTTGACTGCATTGCGGCAGCGAGACACCAGGACATCCCTGCTGCTTATATCGCGTGCCAAGATGATTCCTTGAATTGGATTCCACGCTTCGTACGAAGCACAGATGTGCCTGTGACTCGCTTTCGGTTCTCGTCGCAACGCAGTCAAACGCACTGAAACGCAAGTGTCTGAACCGGCCTTTAGGCATACTCAAGCTCGTTGGGAAACTCGCCATTAGCACGCGCTCTGCAACCGCGCGCACAATAATGGCCGCATGTGAATACTCCTTATTGTCCAATAGACCGATCTCAATAGGCTGTTTTACTACGCCACCGCTGCCGCAGTGCATGGAGGGAACTTTAGTCTCTCTGCACGTGCGACAACATTGCTAGAGCTCTGTGCGAGTAGACCACGAGACGGCCCGAGCCCTCTTGTGCACTGTCATCTGCCGCCTGTGAACTAAACTTATGGCGACGTTACGCATGCGCTGAACGTTTAGTGAGATCGGTCAATTAGTTCCCGTTTGAAGCCGTGGACAAGGATGGTACATCTCGTCTTGTAGCACCCGCTACGATTTACAACTAAAACTACAATTTGCACTTCGAAAAATTATATTGTTAATTAAGACATCTATGTCTGGGCGTCAATTAGAGTGTTTAACCCCCCGACTGGTCGCTATTGTCTAGTGAACTAAACGGTCATTTCTACTCTGAGGTGTATATACATGTATATATATAAGTGTCAAATGTGGATTATGTTCATTATTCCTCTTGCTACGTCATCCATCGGGAAATGTACAACCTTATTGAAAGCTTGACGCTCTATCGCCCATCAAAAAAAACCAAAAAACTAATAAAGACATTCATGAACAAGCTATTTTACAACACATTCTTCGTGCATTATAGTTCAAAACAAAGAATAGCTCTAAATAACAATAAAATAAAATAAAAAAAAATTCTACTGTCGATTAAAACAGTGCTGCACCCATAAAATAAATTAGTAAGCATTATAAAATGTAGCAGGCTTTTCCAATTTTACAGCGGAGCTATTGAGGGCTAGTTTCCCCAGGATCGTGTCCACCAGCAAAGAAATGATGACACCGAACTCTGGACAGCTACGGCCATCTATGAGCGACGGAGGCAACCAGAAAAACCGGCTGATTGCCGCCGTCGCTCATAGATGGCGGTAGCTGTTGGAGTTTGGTGTCATCATCTATGAGCGACGGCGACGTGCGCAGCAGCGCGAATGGTTCCGCAACCGCTGCAAGGCCGCTATCGCCTCAAGTTCCACTTCGTCGAGCGCTTCAGGTTCCCTTTCAAAAGAAGAGCAGATCGTTCACCTGGAAAACCACCGCCGAGAGCAGAAGCTACAGCTCCGCTGCTATTCGTTCTTCACCAAAGTGGAAAAGCTGAAAGTTTTCCATTAAATCTCACTCAGAAACCAACCATCTAACCAGTTATAAACATAAACATAAATCGCGATTATTGCATTATTCAGTTAAGCGGAATGTTAGTCTATTAATTCCCCAGCCCTACTTTTTAGTAATTTTCATTAAGCAAATAAGTCGTTTCTCCTAGTTGCCGCCATGACCAT
>JABSTQ010001564.1:0-23609 GCA_013358835.2 Ixodes persulcatus | reverse complement strand
TGACAGCTTTCTTGAGCTTCTGGTTTTTACTTAAAACATACGTTTGTGTCATTCTAAGGCAGCTTTCAAAGAAAGGTATTTGCATCGGATTCAGTCAAGCACCTGTTTTGTTCAACATTTTCTTTTGGCAGCTGTGGAAAAAACATTGCATTGAAAATTTCGAACATTGATAATGATAAGATCTTTAGATAAGTGGACGATTTCCTGATCGTCGGCCACTCGGTGGGGCCCCCTAGCAGTGAAGTATCTCACTCGTTAGAAGTGTTTAAATTGTGTTGCTCTGGACTGACATTTACGCATGAATTACCAACAAAAGGTCAAATAAAATTCGTTTACCTCCAGCTAGCGCTTTTGGGGGACCTTCTTTGTTGGAAGTATGTACCTCAAGCAAAGAAGGGCATCCTTCCTTTTATTTTCGCCCATTCGCACGTTGTGAAAAGAGGCATACCTAGTTTGTGCCTCGGGGCTTCCCTCAGAAAGTCATGTTGGCACAGTGCGCAAGGCAGTTTTGAGGGGCAAATAGAGCGCCTGTAGAAGGCTGGTTTTCCGCTGAGCTCTTTGGTTGAGGTTGCAGAAAGCTTAATAAAAATATTAAAGGGAATCAGAAATCAAACGGCGATAGACCAATTTCGTGGCCTATGGTCATTCCATATATTCATGATGTAACGCCCAATCTATGAAAGGTAGGCCAGCGCTACAATGTTCGGGTAGTTTTTTCAGCGTCCAATAAGATGGCGCGACTTTGTCGTCAGATAAATTTCCCACAGCCGTCTTCAGATCCGTGCACTACAAAACACCGAAACAAGTACGTCAAACGCGCCACTGGCATCGTCTACGACATCCCCACGACATGTGGGATGACATACGTGGGCGAGAAAGGCAGGTGTTTGAATGATCGCACCTGCGACCACGCTGCCTCTACAAGAATCACGCCTTCAGGGCATTTGCGATTCCCCGTAACAGATGCTCGTGCATCCCGGCCTTCAATGACACTAATATTGTTGGCTAAATACGAATGTAACGTGTCGCGAGAATTACATGAGGCATTTGAAATTAGGACCAGGGAGAGGAATCATATAAGTGGCACGTCCCTGTCTTTATCTACAGATGAGTTTGAATTTCTGAAACGCGGATTATTAGATAAGGTTCACATTTTGTCTTCTTTTTTTTTGGCTATACTAGCTTGTCAATTTCAAATGAACTTCTGTTGAGAGTGTGCCTTGTCCTGTTTCCTTGGTCTGTCTCCGTGTGTTTTTCGGTGCTATATATGGTTTGCAATGAACCAACTGTCCCAAATATACACTTCGTGTTACATGAGGTCTGCAATTATTGCATAGTTTATAGGCAGCTGTTCCCTGCCCTGCGAGTTCACACTCGTTAGAATTTCACTCTACTTTTGTCGATGTGTCGCCTATCAAGGATGTCTTCCTGCAGAGCATTACTCTTCGACTTTATTTGCTCCGGTGTGTTCATATGAGCATTTTTGTAAAATTGCAATGTTGCTAAATTATAGACACTGAAGTTATTTCAATTGACAAAAAAGTAATATTCAAATAGTGTGAACAGTAGAGAATACTCCCCAAAAGCGAATATAACAATGTTTAACGTACCGCACCCTATCGCACATACTATTTTAGCAATATATTTTTGTTAAGTAAAATAACTTCAGCTCCTATATTGTAACAACACTACAATTTTCCAGAAATGCTCGCGTGAACTCAACTCAGCGTTAAAGTCGAGGAGTAATCCTCTGCAGGACAACAGATTTGGTCAGTGACACTCGGCAAAATCAGAGGGCAACCCTGACGAGTTTGAGGTAGCAGGACGGGAAACAGCTGCGGACAAACTAGCCGATAATCGCATACTCCTTGAAAGGCCAAGTGTTGGGGCTAAAAGACATGTGCACGTATCCTCTATTCCCAGCTGAAAAGGGGGTTTGGGGGGCTAGGGCAAAAGAAGACAAGGTGTCTTCTGACGAGGCTGCAGCCCCTTCATACAGCGCTCAGGGGAGAAACAAAAATATAAAACAGACAAATTATGCAAAAATACAACGATTTCAAAATCCAACAGACACATAAATCATAACTGTCAACTTCGTAGTAACTGCTGATATGAGAGGCTTAGTATATACTACCATAATTTGTTTTTCTGTAACGAAAAAATGAAGTGTGTGTTTGGGCAGTTCCTGCTATTGTTGGGTGTGTGTTCAGTAGATCGGGTACGAGATATGGAAGGTGCTTTGTACCGTAATTAGTTCGAACCTTAGGTTTTGTATATTGTGCGCTTCTGAAACTGTAACTTGCTGAGGTTTTATGATAGATATAAAAAATGTTTTTTTCTTCTCTCTCGTTTAATTAGAAATAAAAGCAAAAGTTTAAGTACCAAGATTTGTTTTATATTGCATTTATTTTTTTACTTTTGAATGATTAGGAATTAATGGCCGAACTTTTTAGCATTCTCGAGAGATCTAAAAGCTTTCTTTTGCAAAATAAATATTTTCAGCGTGTTTCTTTGCGTAGTAGTTCCTCATACTAACATACTGTAGTGTAGGCGTGAGTAGACAAGTGAACATTATAATTGCAGTGAACCGAAATTCAAGCTGTAGCCGTAGTCGGGTGTACAATTAGGGGACGGAACCTATTATAATTTGTTATCTTTAAAATAGACGGCGAGAAAGCAGCGACAATTGCTGTTTGCATCTTTCTGTTTTCCTGGTACCATGCTCCTTCGGACAGTATTTACAAAGACGTGCCAGAGGTATAGACACAGAGCCAGCAAACTTGTTGATGTTTGGTACAGCACATTTTTTGTAGTATCGTGGTTTTCAAGCGGTACGCAGCCGCCATATTCAAAAGTAATTAATCGACTATGCTCAACGAGGAGGAGCCTGCCGTTGTCTACCAGCCGCCCTTGATTGATGTTGCCGCGGAGCCCAAAGAAGCACCACACAGTCGTGCACCGACCCAGGGCAAAGTGTTTTGGTCCTGGGCCCCTTGGCCCAGGACCAAAACGACACAAGCCTTTTTTTGTTGCGAAGCGTAATTTTCGCAATATCGAATTTGTCCACTTTTCGTGAAACACCCTGTGGATATACATATATTACGGACAGTTCGTTTGATTACAGAGATATCCACTGAAGCAACTGTGCTGTCCGAAATCCTTGAAATGTGTGCTGCCCTGCACTTCGACCTGGGTACACTTCACGTCGCCGTCGTCTCACGTGAGTCATCTTCACAGTATTTTCATCTTCTCAAATATTGCAGAAGCGAGCTTCACGGGAAGGCGTTCGCGCCCTCGCGCACTTCGAAAGTCGATGAGAGCTGTGCACGAGAACTCTTCGCTTCTGATATCCCACGGAACGTTGACCCAGAGAATAGAAGTTTGGTCGATCGTCAGCAACCTTATTCAACGCAGTCGTGTACTCCCTCGGAAAGAGCCACTGAACGCGTGAAGCCATTGTCTCGTCTGCTAGGAAAGCAAAACCGCTTGTAAAACTTTATTACGGGCTTTTGTTATCTCTTTATGGTACTGAGGCGATAAGAAAAACTCTTCGTAATTATATAAGTAGTGTGAAGACAAGTGCTTCCAAAAAATGTTTGACTTTTTTTTTATCAAACAATTTCTAAACCCACGTCGGGCCCCTATAAATTGGTTCGTAAGAGAGGAGGCCCTAGCAACGGTTTGTTTAGTGCGGAGCGCCATGCTGTTAAGCTATCACTTATAAGATCAATTGACGAATGGTATAATAATGTGAACATTGAGATATCTGGTATGATGGGTGAAGACGATTTTGAAACCAGCGAAAGAGCACCAGAAGGGATCTCAAAATAATCAGCTCCAGCCACAACCTCCAGAAACATATTTTGGAAAAATTATGCTCTATTTTTTAAAGTTGTGAATTTCATGATTTTCATGCTTATTTTTTAAATTTCTTGACGCTGACAAACCTTGATGGTAGTACTCTCGAAGAAAGATATGAAGCACCAGATAGCTCATACTCGTACTTTCTCAAGTACTTTCCGAACAGTTCTTTTTTTTTAATTTTATGCTGACCAAAAAGGTTTTTGATCATTCCAAACACGCGATCACGGGCCAGTCAAGATAAACAAAGCAGAAATGCCGACATTGGCTGAAATCCACCTTCTCATAAGCTTGATGGGCTTCCCCAGAGCGCGGATGTACTGGTCCCTGTCACGCTCTGTGCCGCTGATCAGAAATCACATGATGAGAGACAAGTTTTTCATCTCCAAAACGTGCTTCATTTTGTTGCGCTTCAGACGCTTACTGACGAAAAAATGCAGAACAGGTTGTTCCGGGTTCAAGATGTCCTTGTTTTCATTCGTCCGGCCTGTGTGCGCGATTACCACGCCCGTAAAGCTTGTGTGCGGATGAACAAATGGTACCGTTCGGTGGGTGGTTCCCATGCAGGCACTATCATCCATTCAAGCCAAACCCGGTTGTACAGAAGAACTTCGTGCTTGCGAGGCCTTGTGCTTGATTTCAGGTGCAGTCGCGTCTCCAGCTCGTTGCTCGCTCTCCCGCGGCGGAAACGGGAAGTGCTCTAGTGAAGGTCTCCCGGTTCTCCTGCTCAGCATTCACGGCGGAACTTCTCACGATCCTGACTCGCAAAATGACATTTTCGAACGCAAACAGCACTCTTCACTGTCGCAGTGTAGTGCTGTCGCAGTGTAGTGTAGAGAGTCTTAGTATTGCGAATAGAAGCAGACGCAAGCGCTTTGCGTTTGCGTTAGGCTTGCATTCTCCGCATGTGCGTCGGCTCAGCGCGCTAATCAAAGACAGCAATTTTGGGCTCCGCGCTCGCGCAGTGTGACACAGGCAACGCTAACGCAAACATACAGTGCTTGCGTTCGTTCGTATACGAAATACTAAAACTCACTCCTGTTTCACCGGTTTCCATCTAAATGTTCTAAGAAGTTTTGTTATATAAAAAAACGGATTCCGTTGTATTTTTTTGGGGGGGAGGGGGGAAAGGGGGGAGGGGGGCCTTTTGGTCCGCAAGGATTGGGAGCGATTTTGGAAGTTTTGCCGCCTTCGAAAATCCGGGATTTTGATAGCACCATATGCATTACCCACAATTTATGCAATTTTTTATGGATTTCTCAGATTACCAAGGACGTTTCCATTGATTTTACAATAGTTTGATTTAATAACTTGATAAATAAAAAAAATGCAATTGGCGCCAGTGATGATAATTTGCACACATTTTGATTGCCATACTTGTTCGCGCCTTTAAAACTAGATCATAAGCAACAAATTATATTATAGCCTAAAAACCACGTACTAAAATACCTTAATTATTAATACAAATTGCGGTAATCTAGGCTATCAAAAAAACGTCAATACGCCATATGACCAGAATAGTTTTCTCACAAAGGTCTCACTTTTTTTCCTTTATAGCATGTGGAGAACTCTGATATCGTTATCAAGATATGCAAACATTGAAACACTGGCCGCAATATAAAGTCTCACGCGTTGCTGTAAAACACAGACACACATTTGCACTGTCTGACTCGGATTCCGTCTTTGAACTTTTGTGTCGTAAAATAGAGCTGCGCACGCTCAAGACGTGTCCCACAGCCCAGTACGCAAAGAATGCACCCTACAGAACGCGCGATTATTGGAAAGGTCCATGCTGCTCTCTTGCGCTCATTGAGCCGACCATTCACGCACCGTTTGGTTTGCCCTACATACAAAAAAACCACACGTCCTGGAAACGTCATGCACAACGCCTTCGTAGCAGTCAAAAAAATTGGGTTGTGTGTATGTTTATACAGCCTAGAACTTGGTCTGCCTCAATGGGCGACGAGTCTCCCAGCTGTAGATGAGCGATTTAGCCAGTGGAGTACAACCGCTAGCCTGGGGTCTTTAACGTGCACCACGCAGTAGTGATACACGACCGCACACCGGTACGATGCTCATCCCGATCGAAACGGGCAGGGGTGGGGATTGAACCCAGGATCCCTGAATTCTGCAGCGCGAGCTTTCGCTCCACGCGCTCCGAGCTGGTGTGGGCTAGCACACTCGGCCACCGATCCCCCCTCGTAGCAGTCGACTGAAGCATATCTCTGTTTTTTTTCTGACACCTAATTATCCTCTCAAAAAGGTCGTCAGCTTGTCTAACCTAAATTTAGTCGTAAAGATAACTTTTACAACGAACCTTTCCGCGATAGGCATCAAGTTGTGAGACGCCACCATGAAAACACAAAACACACACTGCCCGGCCAATACGTGTCTTTTGCCGCTTTTCCATTCCACTGATCATCAATTCCAGTCTCCTCGATACCCCTTTGACCATTCTGTCACTGTAACCCGCTTCATTTAGCCGAAGCTGGGTTTGTCTGGAAAGCATGAAAGAACCGAAGAACAAAAAAATAGCATCATAAATAGGAGGTTAGAAGATGGCTTCATAACCTCAAGAGAAGCGTGATAATACAAAAAACATTGGTCGGGTAGAAGCTTTAGAGAGAGCCGGAGTTTACAGCCAATTTTAGGTGCGAGGGCGGCAAATGTTTCTAGGCTAGGTGGCGCGAGCTACCGGCCATTCATTCATTCATCAGACATGACACAAGACGTAAGCTTGCTGGAAGTACTCCGGTCGTCTTTACACAGCCTCGCAAGACCAAAAGAGCGCGCGCGGAAGAGGATATTGCTAGAAAAAAGCGGCGGCACACTGATCCTAAGAGCGTTCGTAGTGACAATGAGACGCGAAAAAGAAGGAACATGAGAAGCAAGGTGGACTCGTTATGCTACGACCAAGGACTGAGTGTTGCAACAAGGTTTCGTCTAATCTAACGAGCGGAATACGGCCTTCGTAGTAGAAAAAAAATCAAATTCCTCTCGAAATTTGACCAAGTCTCAGGCGAAGCACAGCAAAAACAACCCCGTTTTGTTACGTGATTGGTTTAGCCGGTTCTAGGAAAACCGCAAAGATAACAAGCCCCCGGGCAAGGCGCTTCTGGCGCGGCTTGATTGTTCTTAATCGGATTATAGGGCTGACTACGGGCGGACTTTCGGTGAAACCGAATATAGACCAACGTTACTAGATTACCTCAGTTGTGGTATGCCAGAGAAATAGAAAGCTTAATGAAAAAATTTCGGCTCCACTTTGATTCACATTTTACAAACCGGTCATAGCACAATACATTTGTGTTCAGTAAATTTAACACCACCTAGAATAATCGAGACCTGCGAACATGGGCGTAACAACCGGGGGGGGGGGGGGGGGGGGGGGGGGGGGGGCGGGGGCAAGGGGGGCGCTTTCCCCCCAGTTCTCAGAGTGTGGGGGGGGGGGGGGGTTAAGGCACGTATTTTGCTGTCCCCCTGAGACAGCCGCCATTGGGCAGGTCAAACACTGGCGCTACAAGCCGCTACAAGGTGCTACAAGCCGAAAAATACGAGAGGACCCGATAGGGCAGGGGGAACGGGTTATTTGCCGGGGTCGTTTAGCCGAAACCGGAGAGCTCGGGGCGCAAGTATACGATCTCTCAATCAGAGAGTGTCAGCAAGGGAGAGGAAATGTTTACCTCTGAGCCCTTCATGGCGTACGACTCTATAAGTTCTCTTTTAAACCTCTTGGCTATGAAACCCAAAGGCGCGCGTGTGCTCGAGCATTGGGCACTCACCCACCGCACGCACGCCGACGCACCCCAATCAAGTGCCCCAAGTCCTCCCCGTGCTCCGCAAACTCTCTGGAATGCTCCTGCAGGCGGTCGTTGATACACCGGCCTGTCTGGCCTATGTATTTTCCGCCGCAAGTGAACGGGATAGAGTAGACCCTCTCTTGTTTACATGGGACGAACTGATGCCGGTGCTTCTTAGAGCAGGTGTTTTTTAGGTGAGTGCAATTAACCATTTTAAACAAGTGTCCGAATTTGAATTTGCAGCTGAACGCCATCCCTACATTGAATCTGGACGCGAGCGCTTTTAGACGATGCGCTGTGTTGAGCGTGTAAGATATGACGGCCAGCCTCTTCTTCCGTTGTATGGGTGCCGGTGTCGGAGTAGAAGGGGCGGAAATCAGCCTCTTGAACGCGTTTTCCAGCAGGTCGTCGGGAATGTCCGCCTTCCTCAACCTCTGCGTCTGTAGCCGGACACCAGGGTTGTAAAGTACCTAGGTGCAAGTAACTGGAAATCAGTATCTAGGTACTTTTGTTGTACTTGAGGTACAAACCTAGGTACTTTCATTTCTCGATATCTGTATCTGTATCTTAGGTACATTTTCCAGTAACTTGTAACTGAGTGAAGTTACTTTTTACAGGTACTTTTCTATTCGCTTCGTCAAAATGGTAGAAACTATAAATCTGAAAGTTTTAACACACCACCATGTGCCGTGATTAACGGTGAGTTGGGTACGACCTGGGAGGCATTAACTTGATCGAACGAAGTTTTAGCGAACGACGCCCCGCCCATAATATTTCATCGAACGACACTTTAGCGAATGGATGTGTTCGTTTGAGCGAACAGTGGATTAGCGATGCCGTTCTAGTGGCACCAATTTATCGAATCGCTTCGGAACTCCGTTTGAGGAAAGTAGCGACCTGCTTCCTTCATCTCAAACCGAAACCGAAAAAGATAACGTGTCCTAGACTGCTCATGTCAATGCGGTTGTCCTTATTTCTCACATTGACACCAATAAAGCATATTTATCGAACTCGTTTGTGTGCATCCTCAGTAAAAAAAGCTTTACTTCTAATATATTCTGACGACTTTGGAGAAAATAAATAAAAGAAGTATCTTTAAAGTAACTGTTCCTGTGCCTAGGTACATTTTTAAGCTAGTACCTTGGTACGTACCTAAGTACCTTTTCGTATGAGTAACTGTAACTGTATCTTAGGTACATTTTTTAAGTAACTTTTACAACCCTGCCGGACACTATGCTTTGCGTAAGGGGGGCAGGATCCAGAGCGCGCTGACGTCAGAAGGGACTTGGCGAGCCCTAGATTAACATTCTTGGAGTCAGCGCGAGCAAAAGGCAGGACTGGCTTTTCCATCCTTTGCCTGAACTCCCAGCAGATTCCCCCAGGATGGATCGCCAAACGAACGTCCAACAATTGGAGAGTTTTCTAGGAGGGATCGTCCCTTTTAAAGACGAGGCGCGCGGGGCCCGACGAGAAGGCCTCCAGGATAATCTCGGAGTGTGTCTGCTCTCCATGTATGATTACGTAGTCGTCTACATAACGGTGCATTTGGCATCCCGGCGCGGAGACCTCCGGCCGCTCACTGATGGCCCGATCCACGTACATGAGAAATACCTATCTCAGAACTGGTGCAAGGCATGACCCGATGCACACTCCCGCTCTTTTTATATAAACCTTACCCTCGTACTCCACTAAAGTTGAGCGGAAGTACAGACGCGCACCATGGGGATTCATAGCCTCAGATGTAAATGTTTCCTCTCCCTCCCTGACGCTCTTCGATCGAGAGATCGCATTCTTGTGCCCTGAGCTCTCCAGTTTGGGCTAGACGGCCTTGGCGAATAAACCGCTCCCCCTGCCCTATCGGGTCCTTTTGTATCTTTCCGCTTTTGTGCCCCCCCCCCCCTTTCCTCTTCTTCCTTCGAATTCCCCTGGCCCCTTTCGTCCCTCCCCCTCTCCAGGATGGGGAGCCGGCATGCGGGCGAACGTACGCCCCTGAATAAATGTTTGTTGCGAGTTTAAAGATACATACCCGTCTGTGTTCTTGTCCTCTTTGTTTTTATTCTTTCTGTGTTTTTTAAGCCCCCGGGTTAGGCAACACACCACCGCAGCCCTATCTTTGCACAGACAGGGGTCCTGTGTTGATAAAAACAAAACAGCGCAAAGACAAGGACGAAGTAGAAGAAACCACAGGACACAGCGCTGTGTCCTGTGGTTTCTTCTACTTCGTCCTTGTCTTTGCGCTGTTTTGTTTTTATCATGTCTACTTATGCCCGTGTCCCACTAGAGCGACAGACAGAAACAAACGACAGCGACAAGCCTCAAACCAGAGTCTTTCGCGATTTGAATAAACGAGGCTATGCTCAAACACGAGCATCATGCACGCGAGGGTATCTTTGACATGCTTGCAATCGCTCGTGCTTACTTCACGAGCACCGAACGACAAAACGCCTGCCATAGGTACGATCGCGAGCATGCTGCATGGGTTTGAGGCTTGTCGCTGTCTTTTGTTTCTGTCTGTCGCTCTAGTGGGACACGGGCATTACCAACTAGCGCAAACTTCTACGTTAGTCCTGTGTTGGCTCGCCCAGAACGATTCGGTCAGTCGCTTCGCATCACCTCTCCTTTCTTCTGACTTTCTTCTCCATCCCTCTTTTCAACCCCTCATCTTTCACATGTAACAGAATTCTTTGAAAGGGGAGAGGAATTATATAGACGCTTTAAACACGCGCCAGATTGAGCCGCCATAGCTGACCTTCTCTCGTCTTACCGAGATGCCGAGCCACTGAAGCGGGCGTTGACCAGCCTCCCCAAATGCCTCTGCTGGGGAGAATGACACAGTAGCACCCATCGTGGCAATTACCTGTCGTGCTGTGGCAATGATAAAGTGAAGCGAACGGAATAAGAGGGTACAAAAACTGAAGGTCGATTATGGCGGCGCCCATGCACAGCAGCCTGAAAGTGTCTATAGCCCATGGGTGTTGAAAACCGCCAGGCTGTGACATGGTGACGCCGAATACTTTACTATGAAAATATCTCACTCCATTAAAGTCCAATGGCCTTGGAACGAATAGGCTTTGCGTGGTTGCAACGACCGGATGCGCAGCAGCCTCAGGATTTTCCCCTTTGAATAGATTGATCTCACCAGCCAGTTTCGTTAAGCTGCCACTCCCATAATGCATTGAAGGAACTTTAACAATTCTGCACGTTAGAGAACCCTGCTGGAACTTTGCGCGTGACGAGACGACTTGAGCCGTCTCGTGCACTGCCGCCTGCCTCCTGTGAACTAAAGTTATGGCAGTGTCACGCATGTGTGGAACGCTTAAGGCCCTGTCACACTGAGGCAACACGATGGCAACAGCAACACAACACGTTGTCGAACAGTCGGGCAACTTGTTGCTCGCTCCCCGTGGTGTCCAATAAACCTGTCACATCGCGGCAACAGCTACAACATGGACGACAATGAAAATGTTGCCTCGATATGACAGCTTTCGGCAACAAAAAAACAGTAGCAACTTGCGTTGGACATTGTGTGTTGTCCTGATCGCTGGCTGAGCGAATTTCGGGCTGGCAGCACGACAACACGCATAACTTTGATGGCAGAGCTATAGTAGGTCACAAGTCAAGAAGGTGGCGGAAAATGCCCCTCAAAGGGAATCATATGTCCCTCCGCCACCTCCGCATCTAATAGCGTCCCATCGTTTCCGTGATGTCGCGACCAACGCGCGAGGAGGGCCTTGCCTTCCTGTACATATTTGCTTTATTTTTCGACTTTGACTTAGCATTGTGGAAGCCACGAGAGGGAGATTAGAGTTTTTCCCCTCCGATAGAAACAAATATGACTTTCGGGGATTAGGTTCTCCCTCCGAGGGATACAAAGGCTGATTTCAGGGGCTCGGTTCCCCCTCCGATGAATACAAAGGTCGCTTTCTTAAAAAGTGGGATCGGAGACAAGTTGGCATCACTCTGTAGCCAATATCTATCTAATTGAAGCGGAACAAGGAGCGTTCCCAGTGAACTCTTTTTTCGACTGCGGAGGCTTTTGAAACCGGCGCATCACGCTTGTGGGAGGCGCTTCACCTACCTTCTTGACTTGTAACCGACTATAGTTCCCTGTCAATAGCATCTTACTCAAATAAAGGTTTAGAAAAGGTTATTTAACAATATTTAAGGCTGGCGTGCAGCTACAATAATTTTATGAATGTTTTTACTCTGTAATAATTACGGAAAGCTATTGTCGAAATGGTCACAGCCACGGTCGTGAACGTTCAGACTGGTGTTGAAATTAGAACTACCTAGTGACCAACTCACGTTACTGCTAGACAAAACAAATGGCATGCCTATTCACTCGCTGATGAAGTTTAATCAAAATAATCCAGGAAAGCAAAGATTAAAAAGTCGAAGCATTAAAATGAACATTTTGAGAATGATTGTTAATGCTTGGAACTTGGAAACAGCTGCTACCCTACACCTGATTTGTTTCTAAAATACCCAGGACATCTTGGGGAATGAAGCGATCATATAGCAGGCAGTAAGCAAATAGACAGCATTCAAAAACAGTTATTCCACCGATTGTTATGAAGGCCGATCGTGTCGGTGTCGGAGTTTTTAAGCACTGTCAGTAGAGCTCAAAACCACGCTACAAAAGACGCTTTGGGGTGCTGCCGGTGCTAGCTCAATTTTACAGTAGAAATAGAAATTGCATGAAAGAAAGAACCAGATAGAAACACTTAATACCTTGGCGTAAATCCCGTACATCAGCGATCTCACTTTCCTCGGTTCGCACTATCTGCTTTGTCCGCGAATGAAGAACATTTCGATAAAATAAAGAGCGGAAAATACTCCCCGTGTCAAGTTTTCTAATCAGAGTCACTGGATGATGTCGTCCCGTGGTAATTTCTGGCCTTTCGAACGGACTAGCACTTTCTAGTCACATTTCCAGCACCGCCACGCCGCACAAGAACGAAGGTAAACAATCAAGATGGCGGAGTGTTTCCCGTGTTGTCTCCGCCGCCAGCGCGGTGTGACGGGGTGGTGGGACAACAAATCGGCCAACACAGTTGCCGGGCAGCAGCACCACGTTGCCCGACCGTTGTTGTGGCCGCCATGTGACAAGGTTGCCGGCAACATGATTTCCTCGTGTTGCCAGATAGAGTTTTCCAACTGCTGCCTCAGTGTGACAGAGCCTTTAGTGCGATCGGTCTATTGGGACGATTGATGGCAACAATGCCCACGGCAGCCCTCTCCTTTGGTGCGGCATGACTGCTCTATACCGTGGACGGTGTGATCCTCATGCATTCTCTCAGTTGCGAGGTGTCTACACCGCTAGGAGAGCAGCAGCGTACACAGAGTGGCAAACTGTGGGTGCGCGGCCATAAATGAATGGAGACGAATGTATTTTTCCTGGTAAAGTATTTGGTGACATTGTCAACTGGCATGCTTGCAGCCAGGCTAGCAATGGCCGTGGTGAGGTGACTCGCATTCCAAATGTCCCAGATGCCTCTGTCTCATTTTGATTACTGCAATTGATGCGGTTGCAAGAATGGGACATTTACAATCAAAATATGGTGATTGATTCAAGGTAGATATTAAACATATCGTTTCAATATATCTTTATATGCTTGTAGTTTAAGCTCATTATCACTGCAGGTTCAGAAGGTTAAATGACAACAAAATTTGATTGTTTTATATTTTATGATTTTCTAATTTATGGTTCCAGGTGCATCAGCGAAAGACATAGGCATAGTTGCATGCACGTGGTTGCATGTTATGACTTCAAGAGTTTATATCTATACAGCACGAACGAATTGTATTTTTGATGGTGATCATCGCAAATATAGCATGTCGCTATTTCAGCGGTTGCTGCTTGTGAACTTGAGAGAGTGGAATGGACCTTTTCCGAGAAACGTTCTGCACACGCGTGAGCGCCCGATGCCAAGCGGCGGAAGTTGGCACGAGAAATCAAGGAAATTCGGAAGGAGGCTGTGGATCAGCGAGTAGAAGACGTAATTGCAGCATATATATAAATGTGTTACACAAAAAAAAGAAAGTGGACGGATTGAAAAACACGACGTTTGGGTGGACGCCACGGATACCCCTCTTTAAAGTCGTGTTGGTCATTTCGTCTATGGAGTTGTTGACTGGTCGTGCGACCAGTCAACAACTCCATAGACGAAAAGTACCTAGAATGGCGGCTGTACCTCTAATCGCCGTAGCCGTCAGCTATGCAGCCTGTGCTTCACCGGAATCACCAGTTCTTCACGCCTTCACCGCCTCTTCCTATAGAGAACGGTCAATCCCCGCTCCCGTGGCCGTGCCCATGGTCACCCAACTTTTGAGAATCCGCCAGATTGAGCGAACGTTTCCTATTTTGTGATTGGCTGTCCCTCAATGGAGCAAGGCGCCGGCGTCTCTGGTCTCCCGTCGGTGCCGGGAACGTAGAACACGCCTTGGAACACGGTCGTTCGGCTCCGGCGGCCCGAGTACGGACCGAAAACCCTCTCCCCCGGCGGGAACGCCGCCCGGCTCTATCGCTGGGACGGGGTAAAAGACGGCTTTCTGATGGCCTCCTGCCACATCCGTCCGCCGCTGTCGCCATCGGTGCTCGCCAGGTTACCTTGTTTTTTGCGGGTTCCTCCTGGTTCTCCCTACGAAGCTGATCACGAGGTATGAAAGTCGCTATAGTCGGTTACAAGTTAAGAAGGTAGGAGAAGCTCCTCCCACAAGCGTGGTGCGCCGGTTTCAAATCCCCCCGCAATCGAAAGAAGGGTTCACTGGAAACGCTCCTTGTTCCGCTTCTATGGATATATAATGGCCACAGAGTGGTGCCAACTTGTCTCCGACCCCCACTTTTTAAGAAAGCGACCTTTGTATTCATCGGAGAAGGAACCGAGCCCCTGAAAGCAGCCTTTGTATCAATCGGAGGGGGAAGCTAATCCCCGAAAGTCGTCTTTGTTTCCATCGGAAGGGGGAAGACTTAATCTCCCTCTCGTGGCTTCCACAATGCTAAGTCAAAGTCGAGAGATAAAGCAAATATGTACAGAAAGGCACGACCCTCCTCGCGCGTTGGCCGCAACGTCACGGAAACGATGGGACGCTATTGGATGCGGAGGTGGCGGAGGGATATGTGATTCCCTTTGAGGGGCATTTGCCGCTACCTTCTTGACTTGTAACCTACTATAGGTGCGTACCTTCGTACTGCTCACGTGGCTCGCATGCCGTCGCGCACGCGCCGCAGCTCAGAGAGCGAAGAAAGTGGGAGCTTAGATTATCGATTGATAGCGCAGGTCAGTAGCTTAATATATAGTTCATGCAACCACCGCCTGGTGCCGTCAGTATGTGGAAAAAGTCCATTGCAGCTATTGCGACTTCAAAATAAAATGAGATTTCAGCTGCTTGTCAGGTTATGGCCAGTTAGTTGGAATGAAACCTCAATCCTTTGGTGGCCACGTGCTTGTTGGTTTAGACCGTTAAACTTCCAAAATTGTGCTTGCCTTGCGATGTTTGCGATTATATATATCAGCTTTTTGTCTGGAGGTCCCTCCAGTGTATATCTGAAAAATAAAGCTTGAATTGAATTGAATTGAATTGAATGTCAAAATGTTGAAAAAGGTTATTCGTGTCAAGCCAGCATAAAACATCTCTGTTTGCTACATAGTTACATGTTTGTCACCCTGTTTTATTTTTTTGTTGTTGTTGTTTTTTTGTCTATAGGGATTTAGAACTGCTATGAGAAACACCGGAGCCCACCGCCCAGTGCAGCACCTCATGTGGCAAGCACCACCAAAAAGACGCGAAAGAGGGTTGGCAGACAAGGCCCATCATGTAATCGATGCCACCAGCCCGACAACGCACAAGACCACATATAGTATGCTATAAACCAGATGTCGTCGTTAACCTGTCTCAACCATGACATGGTGGCAGCGTTGGGATCCAGTGTTGCCCACGACAAGAACAAAGGCTAGGTATTATAAAAATAATAGGAGAGGAGCGAATATTGCAGTATGCGCTTCTGACATTTGTATTGCAGCCACCTACAGCTTGTCAGCAACCCTTGAATAGACCCTTTCAAAAAGTGTGCATCATCTATACTCCGTTCACCCTTAAGCTGAGACTATAGTGGGAGCTACGTGCCTGCCGGACCAATCAGCTGCCTCCCTCTCATCACCTGACCTGGCTCTCCGCGCATGGGTATGGCAGGGAGCATGATGACGAGGCAAAAGAGATGCGTATGACTGGTCTAACGAGAACCTAGCTTCCACCGCAGTCTCAGCTTAGAGGTGAACAGAGTAGGGTAGCTGCAGCACCAATTATCGAAGTCCGCCATTGTTTGGGAACACGCTGTGGGTATGTATTAGACACGAGGGTTGTGCAAGCATTCGGCAAGAGCTCGGCTTGGCTTGTATCGATATGAATGTTGCTTCAGAGTTTGGCAAAGACTCTGATGCCATTACAGGCTTCGTGCTCAAAAGATGGTGACCGCCAATGTTGCTTGATGGGATCATGCAAGTGTCCATTACAAAAAAACAATTGCCTTATCTCAATAAACCTTGTGCAAAATTGCTTGGTGGTCTGACAACGCTGAGAGCGTCGCTATTTTAACGTTAAAAAGCGTTGTCGGCACACGGTGGAGGCATCGGGGACAACCGTACGGGCAGTGTGCAATGGCGCGGCAGCTGCGTTTTCCGCCTTCTGACCATAAAATGTGGACGAACAGTTTAAACAACCAACCGCAACTGTCTGACGAAACTCTCAGAGGCCTCTGTACACGCTGGTGACAACCCACAGTGTGCAAGCTTCCACAGCGAAGGCGTAGGACTTGCTCCGCTGCTTCGACGAGGATGTCGCCAGCGTGCACAGGCCTCCGAGCGTTTCGTCAGACAGTTGCGGTAGGTTGTTTAAACTGTTCGTTCACATTCCATGGTCGGGAGGCAGAAAACACAGAAGCTGTGCCATCGCACACTGCCCGTACGGCTCTCCCCAATGCCTCCACCGCTCTTCGGTAACGACGATACTTGCCAACATTAAAATGGCGATACTCCAAGTGTTGTCAGACTACCAAGCAATTTCGCATAAGGTGTGTTGAGCTTAATTAACTGATTGCCACCTTTTTTTAAAGAAAAAAGATGAGTGGCCGCAAAAGTAGCCGGAATGAATTTCTGAAGGGCGGGCCCGTTTGTAGCAACAGCTTCCGCAGCTAGCAGCGCTTAGCAGCACCCTTTCCGAGTGAGTTTGCTGACCGGCATTGTCTGCTATAAATTTTTTTTTCCCAACCGGTTAAAAATTATTTGTCATTTCTTTTGCTATGTCCGATATGAAGGAACAGCATGCGGCCCTGAAAGTTTGTTTTCTTTTAGGGAAAACGGTGTTGGAAACTGTTGTAATGCTTCAGAGAGCTTACAAAGAAGATGCTAATGAGAAATCGCAAGTCTACGAGTGGTTCTCTCACTTTAAGGCCGGAGAATGACTGTTGATCGCCGACCAACCTGGTTCAGGGCGACCCTCAACCTCCTCAACTGATGAAACTATAGAAAAATTTGGGCATTGTTCACTTCGAGTTTGTTCCACCTAATGACACTGTTAGTACTCAGTAAGGGAGAAACGCCCCGATGTGAGGGAAAGGGGGAATGATAGTCCCATCACAACGATGCCCCAGCACACACTGCCCTGTCAGTGCTACAATTTTTTAGCAAGAATGGCACGACGCCGATTCTCCATTTACCCCATTCTTAGGACCACGGTCCGTGTCACTTCTTTTCTCTTCGCACGTATGAAAAGTATTGAAAGGAAATAGTTTTGTGAATGTGGAAGGTCCTTCAAGTCAGAAATTGCAAAAAACGAGGAATGATTTTGAAGTGCTTGGGGAAACAATCCGCTAGATCCTTAGCAGACGACGCCGGTGGGCAAACTGACTCAGGAAGGGGGCTGCTTAGCGCTGCTAGAGGCGGTTGCTGGTACTACGAAAACCCCGCCCTCCTGAAATTAATTCCAGCTACTTTTGGGTACCCCTCATACTTTTGTTTTATTGCTAAAACTTGTTCTATGGCACAGTATCTTGCTTGGTGTAATTTATATTCCTTTTTGTGTTATACATATATTCAGAGATTTTTTTTTAAATGGTGAAATGACTACAGTGTTGCATGTTTTAATGTTTGTAATGCATACATAACATTGTTTTTTTTTTTTTTTGCTAAATGTTTCCTGTTTTCATGTAAGTTTCTTGGTTTGTTTCATATTTACATGTGCCAATAAGAAAGCTGGAAGGTTGTTTCTGGCTTCAGAAAGTATCATTACTATAATATAGTTTGATAGTCCAGTGCTGGAAAAAAAGATTCCTTTTCAAATTTCCATTTCCACCATGTTTCAAAAGGTTCAATTATTTTTTAAATGAAAATATTTTCAATGTAAAATTGTATATCAGGTTTGGAAAATAAAAGAATACAAATAACTGCCCCCTGAACACTGTCTCCATTATAGCCACTTTATATACAGTATAGTTTTAATTGTAATGCCCTAATGTTTTGAGCTTAATACACTGTGTATATGAAGTGTCCCCATGCTTGGAAAGTGCCAACCTTTTGTTGTCCACAGAAAACTGAGCTTTAAAATAATTTAATAGGAGTGTATATGTTCTCCAATAACAGCACACAGAAAAACAAAACGGCTATGCTAGTTTATATATATATATTTGTACCACAATACTCTTTTTTAACATAAGTTTAATTTAGTGGTTTTTAAAGTGGAACGAGTAGAGCGAGTCATCGGTCGCTCGACCAACACTGGAAAGCGTGCCGCCAGCGTTTGCCCGCTACAATTAAGTCACCTATTCGTGAGCACTGAATTTAAGGGAAAAAAGAACGAATCGAACAACACAAGACTGAGAATATGTTTCCTATGGCCGATTACTGATTAGGAATGCAGATATTATTGTAACTTTTGCTGCTATTACATGCGCGGAACGAGCATGGGGCAACATGGCTTGAGTAAGCTTATCATTGCGTGAATCTGAAACCGAAACTTATCGGGAGCATGCCGCGCGGTGTTGCTTTAGCCGACTACGTTCATATCATGTCACCTTTCGAAGCGCTAGATTAAGAGAGATGTCTAGCCTGCCAATTTAAATATACAGAGGACTTGTATACTAATAATACTTGCAAATACTCTTTGTATTCCTCTAGTAAACAGCGGCACTCACTTGCGTAATCATTTTCAGAAAAGGGTAGGGCATATATACGAATCGGGTCGGTAGGCGGAGGTGTTCTGTTAATGTTGATTGTGCCTTGTTGTACTACTGGCATGTACGAGGGGTGATCAAAAAGTTCCGGGACTGATTTTGTTGCGTAGAAAGTAAGGGCAGTACAGTGATGCGCGCTCAACAGTCGAAGGAAAGGACCTTCGCGTCTTATTATACCAAAGGGCGTCGCTCTGTGAACATTTGGAGCGGCGCTACACTAGTTTGTTTGACCACATGCACGAGCATGATGGCGATCTTTCCATACACTGCAAACAAAGGCAAGAACGAACATCAATTATGCGCCAAACTCGACAAATATAAAACAGAGACCTGTGAAATGATTTAGAAAGCTTATGTCAAAAAGCAGTGAAGGGTGCGAGGTGTTCTAAGTGGCACTCGCGCTTCAGGAACGGCAGAACATCGCTGGAAGACGGAAGAGCGGTGGGGCGACTTTATCCGCCCTCTCCTCGACTTCAGTGACGTTCTGCCATTCTTGAGGCGCGAGTGCCACTCAGAACGCCTCGCACACCTCACTGCTTTTTGACATAAGTCTTCTAAATCATTTCAGAGGTATCTGTTTTAGATTTGCCGAGTTTGACGTAAAATTGATGTTCGTTTTCGCTTTGGTTTGTAGTCTATGGAAAGATCGCCATCATGCTCGTGCATGTGGTCAAACAAACTAGTGTAGCGCAGCTCCAAATGTTCACAGAGCGACGCCCTTTGGTATAATGAGACGCGAAGGTCCCTTCCTTTGACTGCTGAGCGCGCATCACTGTACTGCCCTTACTTTCTACGCATCAAAATCAGTCCCGGAACTTTTTGATCCCCCCCCCGTATGTGCCTTGAACAGTGTTCTGTATGTTGGTTGGTGTTCGTGCGGTGTGTTCCGGTGTAGGAGTTGTTGTGCCGTGAGATCTGAAGTGTACAAACATATTTTTTTTAACGCTGCTCACTACTACTACACTTCCTAGGTGGCGCAAGCTGCCGCCTAATTCAATAAGCTAAGTGTTGAGCAGTCATGTATCTATTGAATTACGGCCAGCTGGTCTGCAATCCACTGCCCTCCCTACCTCTCGTTCGATAACAATCGTGATAATTGTGCCCCCAGCTGAGTGGGTTTCCGTGCTCTGAATAGCGCCAAGTGCAAGCAGTGTCGCGGTGCGGATTACCAGGGACTTGAAAGTGGATAACGAATGCTAACCGGTGAGCAGGAACGTTGAACGGTAGGAACCGACGCCGCTTGAATCGGTGATGCCTCGCCTCGCCGCTGTCAACCAAAAACGCCGGATCACTTACGGCAAGCAGAGCAAGGAGATACTATGTTCAATAAAGACGGCATTCCATTTGTCGCTATACGATTCCTTTTTTGAATGTTTTCTGTCCGCGAAGCAGATCCAGCCGGCCGCCCGAAAGCAGACGCAGACAAATCCCGCGAATCCCCCCCTCACATTGTCGCCCCTACTCGTAATAGGTGCGGTGCCCGTGCTTCGTGGCGCGTTTCGGAGTGCTTTAGTGCGTACGGAAGACAGCGAACGGGCGTACGCACTTGAGAATCATATTTTAGCAAAAACCAGTCCAGCTCACTAGGCCTTACTCATATTGCTCCCCTGTCGCTTGCCAGCCGCCATGTCTCTTTTAGGGGTAGTCGCCGTGACTACATGTTGATTGCGTGCCGTGTGACTGCGCATGGGGTCATTAGCATAGCTAAGGTGGGGTCGCGATATCTGTGACGGCTTCTGACTACCCCAAGTGTTGTACCCTACGACTATCCTTTTGTTGAGAGTGTAGCTACCCTTACAGAAATGTCATATATGACCCAGATATATTTGATATAGGGCCGTATATGGGCATATAAGTAGACATATAAGGTCATATATTGCCATACAAGGGCTGAAATCAGGGCAGATATGGTAAGGTGACACCATATATGACGCAATATATTGCCAGATAAAGTCATATATGGTGCCAGTGGCTGTCATATATAACTGTATAGGATGCCTGATACTCCTGTATATGGCACTATATGGTGCCAGTCAACATGTAGATGCAGGTAGCACTCCGCGTCGGCCGGTATCGGGACTACGCCGGCCCGCCCATGGCAACAGGATGGCAGCGCCTGGCCATGGGCGCCGGGAAGCTACCGGCCCCGGCCGGCGTCGGGGTTTCCTCTTGCTCACTGGCCAGTCCAGCCGTAGAAGTTACAGTGACTGGCCGGCATCGGGTTTTTGCTGTCTTTGCTGGCTAGTCTTTCCATGGAGGTTCCAGTAACTGGCCGGCATCGGTATTTTGCTGTCTTTGATGGCCAGTATTTACGGAAGTTCAGTAACTAGCCGGCATCGGTATTTTGCTGTCTTTGATGGCCAGTATTTACATGGAAGTTCAGTAACTGCCCGGCATCGGTATTTTGCTGTCTTTGATGGCCAGTATTTACATGGAAGTTCAGTAACCGGCCGGCATCGGTATTTTGCTGTCTTTGATGGCCAGTATTACATGGAAGTTCAGTGACTGGCCGGCCTCGTCGCTTTGCTGTTCGCAGGCTGGCGAGCCCCGGGAACTTCCGTTTACTGACCGGCATCGTTTTATTTTTTTGCCTTTTTCACTATGCAGTCAATTCATTGAGATTCCGACAAACTGCGGCAATTCAGGAATAGCGAGTGGAAATGTTTGCGTTGATCAATCCTTCGTAAATGACTGCCGACGCTGGCGTATTTGATCCCACCATGGCAAGGCTGACGTGTTTTATCGCGAAAACGCGAGAAAAAACAATGCAGTGAGGAAAATTTGCAGTCCAGGATTTTAGAATCTGACCCCGTACGCCACGAAAATTAAAGGCCTGTTCACACGATGCATTTTTCTCGCGCATCTAGTGTCGCGAAATGTAGTTTCGCGAAATGGTTGCGCCGTCTGAACGAGTCCGAAAAGGACGCGCGCATCCAAAAAAAAGTTGCGCGCACACCTCGCTTTTGGAGCGAGCTTTCGCTGAAACTTTGCCGAGTCCTGTCAATCACTCTGAGGGCGCTGCCAATGGCCGCTCAGAAACGCTCTCACGTGGCCTTTGAGGGGGGAGCGAGCTGTTTGAGAAGACCGCTTCACTGCCGGTGTTGTAGCCGAGCCAAATCCGAAAAAAACGAAACCACGAACGATGGATACTGCCGGCGCTTCCGCAAGCACGTCAAGCACCACTGAAGGAAAAGTGAGTAGCATATCGGAAAAAACAATCCAGCGATGGACGAAGACAATTAGCGGGAGTTGGCGAGATTAGAATAGTGCTCATAGCGTTGTTGTCGCGACGATACCACTGGATAATACCCCTGTTACACGGGCACCCTTAACCGTGGTTAACGCTTTAACTGCTGTTACGTGGCACCACAGTTACCGCACTATACTCTCAGACAGCTATTTCAGAAGAAGTGAAGAGCGCGCGTGCACTGCTTTGATGGGTGCTCAAAATGCTCAAGCGCACGTTCGCCCATAGCTTTGACTGCATAGCCGCAGAATGTTGTCCGCAAGTATTGTGCGCTAACTGTGGCTTAGCGTAACTGCAGTTAAGTGCGCCCACTGAAACCAAGTTTGCTTTGTTTACATTCGAACGTGAAACCATTTGCGCTCTCTAAAACAGTGCACAGTAAAATCGGGGCAAACATGGGCGCCGAGAAGTAACCAGATTGGGCACGTAGCGTTTCTATGAATACCATGTGCATTGATAGGAGCTTTGGCAATGAATTGGCTGCGTACGGGCTCGGCGCCGGCACATGTCCTGCACGTACAGGTTGCCTCCTCAATCGGCTTTGCGCACATGCGAGATCGCTCCAAGTATTGAATTGAATTGACTGCATAAAATGCGCAAAGCAGGTCCCCAGATAAATAGCGATCTGATTCGGAGCGCCACATTATGGTCAACACCGAAACCATTTTCGCGAGTCAAAACGTCATCGTTGTTGCACGTGAAGCGGTACGTGTGAACGAGCACATTTCGCGAAACTTGAGTGTCGCGAAACTGTTGCGCGCCTAAAAGATGCATCGTGTGAACAAACCTTAAGTTTTACAACGCCGAACGATACTTTTTTCAGGAAGTTAGTTTATTTTGATGTACTATACTTAAGGTCCGGCGTTATACGCACGTGTTTGGCTCTGATAAAAAATAAAAACGGTATAGCGGAGCCTCGAATGAAAAAAAGAAAAGAAATAAGACGTGGCATGATTGAGCACGCGCTTTGAGTTACAAAAACAATAATAAACATTACTTTCCAGAAACTAGAAAAGTAAGAGATGTGTTTATTGCTTATGACGCCACGAGAGGTACATAACTCTCCTGAGAGATCATTTTATTGGTCATTTTAGTCTAGTGTGAAAATATGCTATTTCAGGCAGGAATCGACGGTTTTATGTGGTAGTTACGATCATCTAAGAGAAATATTTTAAATGTTCACATAGCCAAACGATATCTGTCTCTTAATAGCTTATGTTATACGACATACCGTAACAGAGGAACGCGAATATAAAACCTTTTTTTTCTTTACTCAAAAAAGCGAGAAACACCAATGCGTTGTGGATGTTCACACTGCTGGATTTGTGAATGTGACCCCTTGACGCTACGAAAAATAAATGTTACAATGCCGAACGATACCATTTCTGAAATCTAGTTTAATTATCCGCGCTGTACTTGAATCTCAGGAATAAAAAAGTGTTTAGGCCTAATAATAAGTAAAACTGCGGTGAAA
>JABSTQ010001563.1:0-22815 GCA_013358835.2 Ixodes persulcatus | reverse complement strand
GGGTTTTTGTCTGTTCCTTTCAAAACAACGCAGGAATACACGTCTGGCATGGGGACTTCTGCCCACAGCCCCAGACCGGAAGTGCGACCGACGCGCCACCACCGCGCCGTGACGTCACAGAGATGAGTTCCTGTATATATATTCTGGTAGCAAAACGGGAATTCTGTGCGATTTTGGGCAACGATGAAATAACTTCCACTTGGAAAGGGATACAGTTTATGGACAGCGATAAAGAATTGCGCTCGTCTTCTGGAAAGCATGCAAGGAAAATTTGATTTATGCTTAGCACCCACTCAGAGCTCGTCAAAGTAGCTGTCTGTCATTCGTAGGCAATGCACTAAAACATACTTGTATTCATTTTGTCTGAGGTTTACATAGCAATCAAACAAGCGATTATAATGTCAGCTGGCTACAGTTTGAAGTTCAGTTACAAAAGCCCCCAAAGTGTTTCAAAGTTAAATAGTGTACTTCCGTGCTTCTCTGGTTTCTAGCGTAAATAAAAAAAAAAAAAAAACTTTTGCTTCAAATTTTTTTTGGAGTGCTGCTTTTAAAACGGACTTCCGGATGAGATAGATAAAACCGTTTTACTTCGAACATAAACAAGGATGTAACAAAAAATGTAAGGTTCCTTCACTGGGCTGCGTTCCGGAGTTGTTTACGAGATTCGGTGTGGTCCCGACATGTTCATGTGTTATGACCGCTTCACGAAACAAAACGGGAATGTTAAAATTAGACTCTTAGTTCCGCACTTGCGGATCAAGGTAATTTACATTCCCCTCTTTAGAAAAAAAGCTCCAGCTTTCAGCGAGGCTTTTTTTTTTCGATGTGTTTTTACTTTTAATGATTTTCAGATTTAAAGGGGCCATGAAATTAAATAAAAAATTGGTTTGGGCTGGTTGGTACATATCAATTAAAAGATTAAAAGGCGTGACTAAGGTGGTTTATGAGATTCCTTTTAGTTGCGGCCAAGTTTACATTGGTCAGACCGGCCGATGCCTTAATGGAAGAGCGCGGGAACGCAAGCTAGCCGGACGCAATAATTCGGGTGAGCATCTTGCGGAGCACTGCGAACGATGCGGGTGTGAACCTTTGTTAGAGCACACAAGGTTTATTAAGAGAGGGAAGGAGAAGATGGAAAGGGGATTAATCGTAGCTTTCGGTATACACAAAGCGGCTGACAAATGCGTAAGCAGCCATCCCTTTATCTACTAAACAAAGAAATTGTGTTTCTTGAGGGCTGCGTGTGATGAGCGATACGAACCTTTATCTGTTGCATGTGTTTAGGCGATGGGGATCGACAGTTTGACAATGTTTCGTGTTTTATTAAATCAGTTGGACGTTGACGCTTGCCCGTGTCGTACGTGGTTTATTTTTCGTCCTGTTCTGTTCACGCCTTTTATCCTTTTAATCAACATGAACTGAATTTTAGGCTGGGATAAATTATTTTACATTGGGAGTTTACTATTCGCATATCGTTTAGTGGGCTAAAATAAAAAGGGTAGAAAGTCAAAAGCCAGCTTCTCGGTACGAACATTTGAAAATATAAGGGACTATTTTGTACCTCATTTCCCTTGAAAGCTCTCCGCCTTTTCATTGTGATACATCCGCTGTACTCAGAGCATGTCAGCGTTACCCAAAGCACGTCAACGGTCCCCAAAGCACCTCAGCCGACCCGAGCTCACGCATTGGACACGAGAACTGCGTCACTCGGATGTATGCGCTCCTCAACAAATATTTGGATTCGCGTTCTTGGTCAATGAGTGCCCTGACGGAATTTATTATCACTTGCGAATGACAAGTTATATGATGTGCTCAAAAAGCACAGTGAAAGCTTCGAGTCATCGCACCGGTGCAAAAGCATGTCACGACCACGTGATTTTTCAATCCGGTTTTGAGTTGAGGATTAAAGCTAAGGAAGAATGAAAAATAATTTCATGACTCCTTTAAGCGGATTACAATATGAATATAAATGCAAAGGGGGGGGGGGGGGGTATTACATGAGTGGGATGCTATGCTAATCTTTGAGGATGTCACGTGGAGCGAAAGCTCGCGCTGCAGATCTCGGGGATCCTGGGTTCAATCCCCACCCCTGCCCGTTTCGATCTGGATGAGCATCGTACCGGCGTGCGGTCGTGTATCGCTACTGCGTGATGCACCTTAAAGACCCCAGGCTAGCGGTTGTACTGCACTGGCTAAATTGCTCATCTACAGCTTGGAGACTCGTCGCCCTTGGAGGCAGACCAAGTTCTAGGCTGTATAAACATACACACAACCCCCCCCCCCAAATTGGGTGGTTATTTTTTTTTGACTCAGCGGCACTGTAGCCTGATAGTGTTCATAAAGGCCCTGTCACACTGAGGCAACACGACGGTAACAGCAACACAACACGTTGCCCAACAGTCGGGCTACTTGTTGCTCGCTCCCCGTGTTTTCCGACATACCTGTCACATCGCGGCAACAGCACGACAACATGGACGACAACTAAAATGTTGCCTCGGTATGACAGCTTTTGGCAACAAAAACAGCAGCAACTTGTGTTGGACAACGTGTGTTGCCCTGATCGCTGGCTGAGCGAATTTCGGGCCGGCAACACGACAACATAGTTAGCTTCGATGGTAGAGCTAGTTCCCTATCAATAACATCTTGCTCAAATAAAGGCTTGGAAAACGTTATTTAACAATAATTAAGGCTGGAGTGCAGCTAAAATAATTTGAGGAATATTTTTACTGCGTAATTACGGAAAGCAATTTTCGAAATGGTCACAGCTACGGTCGTGACCGTTCAGACTGGTTTTGAAATTAGAACTGCCGAGAGACCAGCTCACATTACTAATAGTGAAATAAAATGGCATGCCTATTCACCCGCTGATAAAGTATAATAAAAATAATCCAGAAAACCAAAGATTGAAAAATCGAAGCATTAAAACGACCACTCTGATCATGATTGTTGATGCTTGGAACTTGAAAAAAACAGCCGCTACCAGACACCTGATTTGTTTCAAAAATACCCAGGTGGTTTTGGCGAATGAAGCTATCACTTAGCAGGCGGTAGGAAAATAGACAGCGTTGAAAAATATTTATTCCACCGATTGTTATGAGGGCCGATCGTGTCGGTATCGCAGTTTTGAAGCACTGTCATTCAGCTCAACACCACGCTACAAAAGACGCTTTGGGGTACTGCCGGTGCTACCTCAATTTTACAGTAGAAATAGGAATCGCATGAAAGAAAGAACCGGACAGAAACACTTCATACGGTGGCGTAAATCCCGAACATACATCAGCGATGTCACTTTCCTCGGTTAGGGCTATCTGCTTTGTCAGCGAATGAAGAACAGTTTGATAAAATAAAGAGCGGAAAATACTCCCCGTGTCAAGTTTTCTAATCACAGTCACTGGTTGATGTCGTACCGTGGTAATTTCCGGCCCTTCAAAAGCACTAGCACTTGTAAGAGTCACATTTCCAGCGATCCGCGCCGCACACGAACGATGGTAAACAATCAAGATGGCGGAGTGTTCCCCGTGTTGTCCCCGCCGTCAGCGCGGTGTGACAGGGCTGTCGGACAACAAATCGGACAACACGGTTGCCGGGCGGCAGCAACATGTTGCCGGACTGTTGTTGTTGCCTCGATGTGACAGGGTCGCCGGTTGTTGTTGCCGGATAGAGTTGTCCAACTCGCACCAGTTACCCAATTAATGAACCTCAGGCAGCAGTAAAGCACGTGAACATTAGGCAGTTTCATGATACTCCTCAAACATATGATTTCGGAACTTTTCAAAAGAAATGTCATTAAAACGACGGTCGTCGCACAGAGCTTCGCATAAGTCGACGGAGCGGTGCTGGCGGGGCCGGAGAACTCCTCAACAAGGCGGCGGTGGCAGCGGTGGCGCCCTCTACTAGCATCCACAGAAGGAGTAACCTCTCCGGCCAGCATCTGGACTCTGGTTACCACGCGCTTTTAGAAAGCTTGTTTTTTGCATAAAAACAAACAAAAAATTTTTTTCCTAAAAGCTTTTATTGGAGATTGGTACAAAATGGCAAACACGTGATGATTTTTAAAAATTTGAGTTTACAAGGTTTTGCGGTACAATTAATATTTTTTTTCTAAAACCACGTCTCACCAGACATTTCAGGTAGCGCGTCCTGACCTGGGTGCGTGCTGACTTCTGCAGTGCTTCACGACACGCCTGCTTGGGAGCGGGCGTTAGAGTATCTACCGTATACGCTTCGGCGCCGAGATTGCCGTTTACAGCCGAAACAGAAGAGAAACAGTTCAAGCAGCTGTGCAGTTTTCCGTCCTCGCGATTGGCCACCGCCGGCCCTCGCGCCTTCCTCGAGGAAGTGGAGCGGCCCTTAAGTGTGAGTGTAGTTTGAGTGAGGTTTCTGAATTCGGCGGTTAGTGGCGGAGGCGGGAGGAGTGGTGGCATTGCAATCGCCGACAGTAAGCTTCCGTTGTACGAATCTGTGCTACTTCTTCGGGGAATATATATATATCACAGTATACTGAGTTCTATACTCGCGGTTAACTTTTTTCTGTGACAATCCGAAGAGAGTAGCATAGCGCGTCAAAAGCGGTTGGCGGCCTCTTCCATAGGATTGGCTGCATTGCCACAGAAAGCTGACCGCGAGTATAGCAACGTTGACTGTATTACTGTTCCGCGATGAGGTGTCCGGAATATTTACCAAAAGGCTGCCGAACTGTTTACAAATTGTTGCGAGACAAGAGAAGAACTCCCGCAAAACTATGCAACGCAGCAGTGGCATGACGGACTCTAGCAACAAAAGCAAGACATTGTTGCCCCGATCATGGGGAAGCACTGTTACGAGGAGCGCTGCCTCGTCATGCAGTGCAAATGTTGAGAAGATGCATGCGGCAGCAGTTGGCGAAAACTGATGTACAGCTGCAATCCCGTTGTGGCGCGCAACGTCTGCCGAATAGGTTTGAGCAGCAGTCAACCAACAATGGTGCCCATTGTTTCCGCAACAATTCCTCGAAACATCTATCCCGACCTAGCGCAAAACTGTTGAGTCGTACGGTTGGAACACTTTTGGAAAGCAATGTTTGGCAACTGCATTCTGGCAGTATAAACGCAATCTGTTTTTTGAATCTGCCTCGGGAACAGTTTGCTAACTGTTGCGATGACTGTTCGTAAGCTTTGTTTTCCCAAAGCAAAAAAAAGTTACGTTGCCACAACATTTTGGAATCAAAGGGCCCGACGCTACCGCAACATCAGTCGAATAGTAGCAAAACAGCAGTTTGCACTCTCACAAATGCAAACGTGACGTTGTTGGCGGAGCTTGTGTTGCGTGATAATGTTTCGCCTACAGCTGCGCTGGTCTTTTCCGCAATGTTTAGCAACATCAGGACAGCACATATTTTGCTGGGTAAAAGCAATGCTTCGGTAACTGTTGCGAGCATGAGACAGTCAACGGTTGACCGACACAGTTGCCGCAGTGCTTTAGCAGCGGACACTTCTGCAGTGTTATGACTGTTGCTACAACATTGTTGCGCGATTTCAATAAAACTGTTTTCATGTTGCGAAACATTGTTGCGCCGACTGTCTCCACAACATAAATTGTTACCTGGGATGTATCCATCTGCATTCCGCTCGGAGACAGATGATGGCCTTATCCGCAAGATGTCACCTAGTGCCACTAAATAAGCTACGCTTCAGAGTAACGACACTTGTTCATATTGTGGCTTAAAATCATGGTTGCCAGTTATCTGAAGATTTATCTGAAATCACAGGAAACGCTTTTCCGCCCTCCAGAAATGTTTAGACAGTTCGCGACAGAGCAAAGCAAAATTATATGAGCTTCCTGACACCGAATCTAATGCTGGGGAAGTCGCACTTTTAAATTACGCCGACCGGCAGTTGCGTCTGCTCTGCACAAGCACCGAAATGGCGGCGCCCACAACAATGTTGGGGAACAGAGTGCCGATACTCAAAGCGCAGCTCATTTAGTGGCTCTAGTGTCACCCAAGATCCCTTCCTAGGCAATTAACATACGTCATCACTTCAAAACCGAACATTCCAATCAGTATGAATTGGGCAGCCCTGAAGACTCTAGCGATGAAAGTATAATAAAAAAAAAGATTCTGACATACAAAGGGGAACAGTGTAGGAAAACGATTCGCCTCACGTGCGTGAGGCGAAACGATTACTTATATTGCTTTCTTGTTATGTCAGGCATTTTTTTATTTTTATTGCTTTCACATCCGTGAGACATTGTCAGCTATAAAGCAAAGAACAAAGAGCAAAGCTCTTTGCTTTAGCGACGATCCCTCGCAGATATGGTTTCGAAACTTTCGTGTTCGTGCCCATAACAGCTACACCGCCGAATAATAAATGCGTTTTATTCGGTGACCGGCCACCAGCGACCGCTTGTCCTGCTGCCGCCCGAAAGTCCCTTCACGCGCTCTCTGCTGGTGCACGCCCGTCGTGCTCGTCGTCGTCGGTGCGCCAGTTCAATCGCGATCGATTATGACACTTCTCCCTCCTTTAGAGACAGTTACCATATCGTTCCGGCAGCCGCCTCAGGCATACAGGTCTGGATGATGCTCCGTCGGGTTGTGTGCTAGAGACTGGTACTGGCGTATTGTGCTCGACGTTTTCTTTTGGTGGTTCACAGTTGATTGGAAACGTCCACTGCGGCACTGGTCCTTGAGCTGACTTTATACTCGTGTCCTCTTGACATACGTCCGCAACCGGCTGTTTTGATTGTTGGTTAGCTCGGTTGCTGATGTGGTCCTCATGGCGCCGACCTATCCCTCGCTTGGTAGCGACTAGCCAGGATCGAGATCCCATCCTCTTTGTGACAGTGCCCGGCATCCAGAGTCCCTGCTGTGTGAAATCTTTCACAAATACGTTTCGGCCGACAGAAATGTTCTTGGGGGAACAAGACTGCTTAATAATTTCTCTGGTTTTCCTGCCTTGGTCGTTTTGGATACGACTCAGCCGAGTGATTGCAGTGGACAATCGTCGTCCAAACATCATCATGGCTGGCGTCTCCCCTGTTGTCGCACTTGTGGTTGTATGCTGCTTAAAGAGAAACCGAAAAAGTCTGCAGGTAACACTACCTGTGTTGTCTTTGGTCAATGCTTGTTTGGTTTCTTATACTATTCGTTCGGCTTGGCCGTTTGTTGCCGGATGGTACGGAGCACTGGTGATGTGCTTGACTCCGTTGTTCTTAAAGAACGCTTCCGTTTCTTGTGACACGAACGATGTTCCGTTATCCATAACTACCTTTTCTGGTAGTCCAAATGTTGTGAACAAGGCGCCTAAACTCCTCGATGACTCAGCTGGATTGAATATTTTTCATTTGTCGCACCTTCAGCCACTTTCTGTAAGCATCCACAACAATTAGAAACATTTTTCCTTCCAGCGGACCGGCAAAATCGGCGTGGATTGTTTCCCATGATTGCGATGCTCGGTGCCAATCTGGAGCGGTTACTTGTGGTGGAGAGCGCTGATGTTCCTGACATGTATGGCACGATCTTGCCTTTCGCTCAATGTCCGTATCTATGCCGGGCCACCATACATATCCACGCGCGGCGCTCTTCATAGTCACCACGCCTCTGTGGCCAGCGAGCAGCAGATCCAATAATTGGGCTCTGCATGCTGTAGAACCTATAATCCTTGAGCGGCGAGTGAGAGAGTGGTCAACGGTCGACAGCTCATTCGCGATACTCTTGTATGGACGATAGTCTACGCCCTTCAAACTTTGTAGGCGTCCTTCTTGAACTGCCTTGTACACGTCGGTCAAAATCTTGTCTTGCCCTGTCATTTCTGCAATCTGCTCCGGTGAAAGTTGAATAATTGGAGAAAGTGCAAACACCAGCACGTCTCCCGGCAGCCAGGGTTCGTCTACATTACCTGGCAGAGGGAGTCTGCTCGGTGCGTCCGCGTTCTGGTGACACGAACCTCGCTAGTATACCAGAGTGTAATCGTAGGCACTCAGTTTGACGCACCATCTTGTCATACGTGGAGATAGTATCTGTGAAATGGGTTTTGTTGACCCGAGAATTCCCAGAAGCGGTTGGTGACCTGTATAAATTGTGACGTGCCGCCCAGCAATGTACTCGTGAAAGTGTTGCACGGCGTACACAATAGCCAACCCTTCCTTGTCGAGCTGGGTATAATTCTTTTCTGCAGCTCCCAATGTTCTTGACGTGAAGGCAACTGGGGCTTCACGTTTCAAGTCATCTTCCTGTGCAAGTACCACTCCCACACCATACGGCGATGCGTTACACGAGAGCAACAACGGCTTGTTTTCATCGTAGTGCGCTAAAATTGTGAACGCCTTGACCAGCTGCTTTAGTTTCCGGAAAGCCTTCTGGTGCTTGCCTTTCCATTCCCAAAAAAACATTTTTCTATAGAAGTTCATAAAGACCAGCTGCAGTTGTGGCTCTATTCTTAAGGAAACGATCGTAGAAAGCCAGCAAGCCTAGAAACGCTTGCAGTTCCGTTTTTCCAGTCGGCTCTGGTGCGTCCAAGATGGCCTGCACTTTTTCATCCGTAGTATGTACCCCCGCGGCGTCAATTCTGTGCCCAAGGAACTTGGCTTCGCTCACTGCGAAGTGACATTTTTCTCTCTTGAGCAGCAGACCTGCGTTTTCCAGTTGCGACAGTACTTGGTCTAGACGTGCTGCGTGTTCTTCGCTGTTCTGTCCACTCACGATAATATCGTCCAAGTAGACGCTTATTCCCGGTATGCCAGCTAACGTCGTTTCCATTGTACGCTGGAAGATAGCTGGCGCTGCTGACATTCCAAAGGGCAATCGTTTTACTTTGTACAAGCTTTTTATGGTATTTATGGTCAGAACCGCCGTGGCGGCTTCGGACACTTTCAAGTGCTGGTAGGCTTGGCACATGTCCAACGTCGAGAATACGGTCCCTGCTCTTAGGTTCTCTAGGACTTCTCCTGTAGTTCGCAGCGGGTAGGATGCCTTTTTTGAAGCGGCATCGACTGTACTTCTGTAATCGCCACAGAGTCTGATTTCACCACTCTTCATACGGACAAGGACAAGAGGAGTGGCCCAGTCTGAATGCTGTACTGGTTCGATTATTTCTTGTCCTTCCAGTCGGGAGAGCTCCTGGGTGACTGCTGGTCTCACGGCAAGAGGCACGGGGCGAGCCTTGCAAACTTGGAGTCGCCTCCTTCCTCCAATTCCAACTGCACCAGGGGTCCAGCGTATCTCGAAATGTCCTCATACAATACCGCGGAATGGCGTTGCAAAACCGCCTGTACTTGTGGTGGCGTGTTCTGCTGTTGCAATAGGTTTATTCCCCGTACTCTGATGTGGAGAGCTTGGAACCAATCGCGCCCCAAGAGGTTGCAGCCGGATTCCTTCATTACCAGAAGCGGTAGCACATAGTCCTTCGACTTGAATCTGACGGCAGCTTGGAAACGTCCGTGGAGCTTTAGTCCTTCTCCGCTCCAAGTGTGCAATTCTGCGTCGTCGTGCGTAGGCTTCGGCGGATTCTGGAGCCATGTGTTGCGGAAGGGTTCCTCGCTGATCAATGAGCAGGCAGCACCCGAATCCACTTCGAATACGAGCGAGTTGCCTTCAATTCGAAGTATAACCTGGAATGTGGGGACGTCTGCAGTCGTCGCGAGCGTGTCAAGCTCATAAAATGAGCATCCCGGGCTGGTAGCTGCCCCGCTCGTTTCCTCTGTCGCTGCCATCATGTGGTTGGCTTTCTTGTGTGTCTTGCTTCCTTGTTGCTTTTTCTTATCGATGCAAGCCTTTTCAATATGTACGCGCATGTTGCAGTACCTGCAGTTCATGTTCTTGAAGCGGCAGTCCTGCGGATCATGTTGTCCTGTACAGCGGTAGCAACGGCGTCCCTGCTGTGTCGAGGAATACTTGTTTCTCTTTTCTGTCTTGTTGACCTGTGGCTCGACTTTGCTTTTGATTTCTTTCTGTTGCTTAGACGCGCTCTCAGCTCTGACTGCCATGTACAAAGCTGCAGAAAATGTCAGGCCTTTTTCTGTGAACAGGCGTTGCTGCAGTAGCTCGTCACGTATGCCGCAGACAAATCTGTCGCGCAACATAAGGTCCAAGGCCAGTATTTTGCCCTGCCGTGGCGTTGCTGGAGTCCCAGTAGTAGCTTCGGCACGGTAGGTCGGAGCTGCCGGTGGATGCTGCGATGACGTCGTTGCAAAAGCTGTCGTTGAGGTATTCGCTAGACTGAAGTTGCAATCTACTGCCAATTGCTTCAGGGCCACGACATAGTCATTTATCGACTCGTCGGCTAGCTGGTCTCTGCGCTGGAACTTGAATTGTCTGTAGAGCTCCGAGGTCTGAGGGTCAAAATGTTCTCTAAGGATGGACACAAGTTCCTCGAAGCTGACAATGGCAGGCGTTCTAGAAGCTACCAAAGCTCGGACGACCTCGTAAGTCTCTGGGCCACAAAGGGTAAGCAGCAGTGCTCTCTTCTTTTCTACGTTGGTGAATGAATTTGCCACGAAGTAGAAACCTAAGCGTTCAATCCATGACGACTACGACTTGCCTGTGAACGCTTCAATGATTCCCTGCCTCGGCATGGCTTGCGGTGGCTGTCCCAGGCTTCGTTGGCTCGTAGTCCCTCGTCGCCAGTGTTGTGTTCGTGCCGACAACAGCTACACCGCCGAATAATAACTGAGTTTTATTTGGTGACCGCCCATCAGCGACCGCTTGTCCTGCTGCGTCTCGAACGTCCCCTCACGCGCTCTCTGCTCGTGCACGCGCGTCGTGCCCGTCGTCGTCGGTGCGCCAGTACAATCGCGATCGATTATGACAGAAACGACTAATCAAACTGTTCCTTTCGTTATGTCGACATCATTTTCTTGATATTTTTATTATGTCTTCAGACGGATTCTGCGGTATTTTCGATGATTGTACTTGACACCGTTTTGCACTCCCATCAAGTAATTTTCTAACTGAAAGCAAACATCCCCCAAAAACATGTCCGTGATCTACTTCACAAGGACCATGCTTCTCGTTTTAACCTCTATTTGAGCTGAAACTTTGTACCAGTGTTTAAACAACTGCACTCGTTTTCTCTCGGTATACACAACCCGAATAAGTTCTTATAAAATTTCTACCACTTTGAAATTTCCAAATTTTCAGCCAATAAAATATAGCTTCACTCGAGTTACATGTGCATCTACAGGAACGGCATAGTTAAGAACACTCAGTTATATTAGCATCTTGTTAACAGAATTCACAAGGTGTTAATCTAACGCCTTGTCAATATAATTCAAAGATAATAATTAACATTATTATTATTTTGAGTGCAAATACTATGACTACAACTCACGTGCGCAATCACTGTCTTCCCAAATAATAATACCCAAGGATATTACAATAAGCATCCTTTTGAATATGAATTCTAGGAATACGTGACTTGCACATGACGTCATTGAAAGAGCGCTCCGATGACTTCCAGAGGAAAGGGGAAGAAGGAGCTCCCCTCTTATCAGGATCCTCCTTTGTGCCTCCCGGATATGCACAGACGTTGCTATTCTCCTCCCAGAAGATTATAGAAGATTAACCTGTCACTCAAAATTCTTACAAAAGCAGCTTCCCTCTCCTCCTTTTACATTGTAGTCAAAAGTATGCGATGTGACGTCAGTGCAAGGAGCTTATACGTATATCGATCCTAGCAGTGCAAATATAAAAACCCGTATTCTTTTGCTTAGTAAATATTTCAAAACAAGATAGCAGGTCTAAGAGTTAGAAATATACTTATAAAATGGTTTTCTTGTGTAACCAACTCAACAAGGAGATCAAGATATTTGAGACCAACTGACAACACGAAGTCCATCATCATCATCAGTTATCATGATAGCAGCGTCTTTCTCGGTGTCATGATACAGTTTTCCTTCTATTTCTGGTGCATTTATCTGAATAACGTGAATTAAAAAAGAATGTTTTGGTAAAACGCAAATATTTTAAGAACAAAAAATGACAATCACATTATCATCTAATCCATTAACATCATTTAGAATTATATAAGGGGTTGCTACAATAAATAGTTAGTAGTCAACATTACAGGGCAAACTCTTTCTTACACTGTGGAAAGCATTTTTTTTCAGAATAAGTGTAACATCAAAAGCGAAACCTCTCGAGTGCCTACTACCCCGTGATACTGGGAAACTTACTAAGATCGCAGCAAATCGAGCAAAGCATTAGACAAAAAAAATGGAACCACAGTAAACGCAGGTAAAAGGACGCTATGTTCATGTACCCTGCGTAGTTCGAGTTGTGTCGGTCAGATTGCATTACTTTCGGTGTCATTTGCTAGACTCACACCGCCTCCTGTACGTGGAAATAGACACAGAAACATGTTTTATTGTGTGACGTGTGATACGTGGTGATACGTGATGTTTAACGAGCGTCTTGACTAATAAGACGCTCAAGAAAACAAATATTGGGATAAAATCCGGATCAAAAACACTACGCTAGACTTTTGTGTTTAGGCAGCGCAAGGTCGAACTGCCTTGAGGTATGGCGATGCTGGTTTATGCTGTGGATATAGAAAAGGAATTTAGCTAGCGCAGTACGACTGCAAACCTGGGGGTCTTTAAACTGCATCGAGAAGTAGAAATACTCGACCGCACGCCGATACGATACTTATCCAGATAAAAACAGGCAGGAATGGTGACTGCACCCAGGATCTCTGGATTTTACACACACCCCTGCCCTGACATCAGTAAGTGTTCCAAAAAAACTTCGCACTGAAGACCATGTGATCATTGTACCGGATATGCTACTCGTCTCTCTGATAGACGTAGTATGTTGATTGTAGATTTTCGATTGATTGCCTCAAAAAGAGAAGTTTCTTCCACTGGATGGAGGTATTGTGGGAAGCGCGTGCCGGCGAACAGAGCTCGGAATCCTTTCGTCCCCTAAACGTTTCCGTATAGAGCGCGAAACTTATGTAAGGATAAACACAGTACGCGTCAATATACCCTTACCTGAATACCAAATTGAAATGCATTAAGGTTTAAAACGAAAGAATTCTACTCACGTGGTGGGTGATTTTAGAATTCCCAGTATGTGTTATGAACTGGAAAGTGTTCGAAAAAACGGAACTCCTCTCGAGGTTCAGCACAAGGTCCTCCCGAATCTTCAATAATATTTTCTCCGTGGAACTTCGCTCACTGAGAAGCGCTGGATATACTTTCATGTTTTCAACGGGTACTGCCAGTGAAAGTAAAGTGAAACATGTCACACAGAGCGCATAACAATAGGCTTAGTTGGAGCGCTCAGAGGAGATGGAAGCCTAACGCTGACAGGAGAACAAACGTTAAGTTCGCGCATTAAACTCGAACTTTATTTCAACAGCAAACGTGTATTGACAACACCGGACAAGGCCTTCCAGTGGAAAGATTGACTAGGTCCACTTCCCCCGCACCTGCAGGGCATAGTACGATAATATAAATTCAAAAGCACTATTTACCGAAACAATATAAGCGCAAATTATTTTATGGTTAAACATCGAATATTAATGCGGTTGGTAATGAAGTCGTTAAGCAGGGTACGTAGGCTCTGAATCAGGGATTGAAGTGCATAATTCCTGCGGAAAATAGGAATGCACCAGAATTCCTCGAATCGGATATTCATGGCAGGTTTGCATTTGGTACTGTATAAAAGATCTGATAAAAAAAAACAAAAAAAACACTCCGCTCCTGAAAGTAAAAAAAAAAAAAAAACACAAAACATTTTCATGACATTGTTGCCACAAAATATTGGTTCGGTATGAATATTGTAAGAAACAATTGCAGTGAAACGCAGCAGTTTGTTTTGAAGAATCATTACTCTCATTTTATTACTTTTAGACGTGGCCTCCAATATCAAATGCGAATAGTAGATTTTGGAGAAATACAAGATGCCTGCGCGTCTACTTACCCGCAAAACACTCCAAGAGCAAATCTCTGCGATTTACGAAACCAGCTCAGCGAATGATGAGGCGGAACATCTGTTTAGACCCCAAATGAAGTCTGCGCTTTGGCATTACGCAATGCAAGCATGACGCTTTGAACTGCGTAATGCCACAGCGCAGACTTCATTTTTAGGTCTAAACGGGTGTTCCGCCTCATCATTCGTATGGCTGATTTCGTAGATCTCAGAGATTGACTCTTTGAGTGTTTTGCGGTTAAGTAGACACGCAGGCATTTTTTTAGAGTGAAAGCGCGATAAACTTGAACCTTAATATTTGTAAGCAAAAGAGAGAGTGACCGATAAGAGAAGGTAAGTTAGGTACTTTGTGAATTATGTTTTTCAATAAAAATGACACTCCTCTTGATTAGGAAGATGAGGCGACGAGCTCGAGGATGGTGTGGCACGGAACTGACGGAACGGAGAATGGCCAAGGCGCTACCTCCAGCTTGTCCAACTGCGAGACAGCAAAGCCCTTCGTACCTTGGATTTTGTTACATCGCCTTCGGGGCGGTCGGGGCGAGGCCTGATTGGGCGTTGGCTAAGGTGGACGCCCACAATGCTCCAACGTGGAGCCCGATCAGCTGGCCATCGCTTTCGGTCGTCTCTCGAATTTCGCACCCGACGCGTTCCTCGACCATTTGAGGGAACGGCACACCTAACTCGCTGAACGCTCGTTATCAGGAGAGAATATGCTGCCCGTCGATACGAGGTCGAGCGTGGCCAGGAAAAGGGACGCTTCGTCCAAGAGCGAGGCTCAGCGCCGGAGCGTGTTCCGGTGATCGGAGCGACGGACTCCCAAGCGCTGTCGGAGTCTGGGGCTCCAGCTCCGGCGCGGACATGAGAGAGGTCGGTGGGCTCAGGCGCGCAATGACGGCGATGTTTGAGGCGTTTTCGCGGGCGTTGGGAATGCCGGGCCTACGCTTGTTTGACAGCCGCAGTTGTATGAACCGAAGGAGATATATTCGGGATGTTCCGGTGGAAAATCGTGAACGATTTTCTATAGCACTTCGGTGCGTAGAATATAACAACATTTTCCCATATTTTTATAGAAAAATTTGATTTTGTAAATATGTAGTGTGGTGTGCAGAAATGTTGAAACATTCGTCTCCCATGTTTCATCAATGTGAAATTTTATTCAATGCTTCGAAGAGATGAAGCCTGTAGTTCATATCCGAACAACAGCTGTTGGAGTACCTGATTTTTAACATTCTCTAACTTAGGTCAGAGATTACTCTGAGGAGGGCTTTTGAAGACGCAGACGCATTCTAAAATTGGTTTGCTGATTAAGGGATCTAACGTTGGTTTTACGCTCAAATTTTATTTTTACAGTTCCGCTCGATATAATAGACACATGAATAATTTACGAATTAATTTTTTTTGTGAAATTAAACGTATGGTTCTTCTGAAAAACTTAGTAAGCATCATCGAAAACCACCCAATCAACTCTTTTTAGAAAGATATAAGGGAGGGGCAGTATTTTGCGGCGTTCCGTAGAAATGCTGAATTTGGGCGCGTTCCTAGGTTTCGGTGTCTTTTCTGAGCGCATCTCTACGCCTGCGGTTGTGCTCCCCAGTGACCGAGCCGCGCAACACAGGTGCGCCTTACTTCCCTCCATCCTCCAGAGAGGCGAGGCGGTGCCTTCGCGCAGCGACCAGCTGGGACCAGGACCACGAGTGCAAAGATGCACTCTGATAAGATATCAAAACCTAGATACGCGACCAAACTAAGCGTTTTGTTTTTTCGTAACGTCGAAAAATGATGCCTATGCCTTATGCCTTTCTAAAAAGAGTTAATTTAGTGGTTTTCGATGATACTTAGCCAGTTTCTTCGTGGAACCATGTTTATTTTCAGCAATTAAAAAACTAACTAGTACAGCTTTGTTAACTATTTTAATAATTAGTATGCTTTTGCAATTCTTCACGTCCACCAAGGCTGGAAGTTTGCTCCAGCAAAGAATTTTGTATCTCGAACAACATATTTTTAATGATTTTTTTAAAACTTTCGCAGAAACACCATATATTATATATGTACAGGAGTTTCAGAAAACGCCGGAAAAACCGCTCATTTAAAAACTACGCATCCCACAAAAAACGTTGATTCCTTAGTGGTCTGTGTCAAAGGCTCGACTGAGTAAAATTACTGTTTCAATATAAGTTGGTAATGAATTAATTTTGAGTAATTAACTTTTTATTATTAATCTTAAAGGGATGTTTTCAATTATAATCTTGCTGGGCATCATCGAAAACTACTAAACGCACCCACACTACAGTGATATAAGGTACGCGCAGCATTTGTGCGGCGTTCCGAAAAAAAATCCTTACTTTGGACGCGTTTCTGGATTTCGGTTTCTTATCGCAGCGCATCTGTGCGCGGACAATCTCCCCTCCCTTGTCTAAAACGTCAAAAAGGGAAACCTTTTGCGACATTCCGGAAGCTTTCTTATCTAGCCTCTTCGAGAATTGGCCGGTTTTAGGCGTGCTCACTCTCTTTTGCATGGTCACGTAGCACTCAAACTATGTGTAATAAATACAGTCAAAGTCGTGGGTCACCTTATACAGGACGTTCAATATTAAGATATAGAAAAAGAATATGAACCTTACATGTGCGGCCTCCAAAAAGCTGCAAATACGTTGATCGAAAAAACAAAATATTTCACAGATCACAGGAAGTACATGTGCCAGTCATTCTCAAAATGGCGACGTGCCGCGGGCTGGACAACGCGATGGCGGCGGCGTTCGACGGACCACCGTTGCGACGGACGTGGGGCCGCTACTTCGGAACTGTCGTTTGTGGTACCGGCCACTTGATCTTCAAGCGTAGAATATCGAGCGGAAGGGATGTAACTGCGAAACAACCGCATGACAAACGGTGCACGCAGCTTCGTCGTTTGCTTCACACGCCGGGGAAGCAGAGCGAAAAAGAACGCAATCGGGTGTAGCCACGTGACTTCCGGCCATGAGCTTCCGTGCTCGTGTTTCGGTTTCGAGCAGTTGAGTTTTTTGGCGTTATTAAAAATCTACGCGACTCTGCAGCAAAATATTGATTGGGTAGTCACCTAACACCATCATAAATCGCTTGGCAAAAAAAAAAATGGGGGGGGGGGGGTAGAAGTGTTTTTTAAAGACAAACCTATATAAAATTGCGACAACAAGCAAACACAATTGCTTTTTTTGTTCGTTTGTTGATGGCAGGGCTGGGCAGTAGTTGCGATACAAATTCTGGCAATAGTATCTTATAGAAGCTGTAGAGTATTTGTATCAAGATACATTCGATAAATGTATTTGCACCTCACTAATGAAATATTTTTTCGATGGATCGATTGTATTGCAATACTTAGCCAGGCTTCTGTATCTCGATATATTTGTTGTCAAACATTTCCTTGTCCGAGGGGTCTGACAGTTTATATGTAACCGCCTCATTACATTTCCTAAGAGGGGGAGGGGCTGCCGTGCATAGCGAACACAAATGTCACAAACATTTATGAAAAAATATTTGGTTTGGCGCCCCACATAGCCCTCCTCCGCCTACCGGACACCCTGAAGCCCGGCTGCGCGTGGACAGGACAGATCTCGGACACCCACATCGAGTATCGTATTAGTTTCAGTGCGCCGAAAGAGCAAAAAATTGAGACTTCGGGTGGGGTGGTAAATAAAAAAAAGCTTACGGATGTCTCAAAAAGCTGATAGGTTTTGTCAGCGGGTGTTGAGGGAACTCGTCGAAATTGCGGTTAACAACCGGAACGCCGGCGGATGAGTTAATGAGCACTTGGATTCATATCCCCAGCGCGAAGACGGCTTGTCGCTACATATCAACGAGTGATGAAAACGAGAGGGAATAAGTCAGTCTCCCATCAGGGTCGTGGCTCCTAGAAAGCTAAAGAAGAGGTTCATGGGGTATCAGAATTAATTGGGGGGCTAGTTGGTTGAACATCTAGACGGTGGTTTTAAAAGGCGCAAAGGACTAAGAAGAGACCCTAACACAAAAAGAACTTCAGTTCCTTCGGTGTTTCCCCTGAAAACTTGAAACACAAAAAGAACTTCATTTCTAGCGGTGTTTCACCTAAAGACTTTTTAGCCGTTTGCTCTGCGTACGTTTTTCTTCTTTCTTTTTTTTCTTCTATTTCTTTTTCTTTAAATTTTTCTTTTTAATTTAAATTTTTTTGTTTGTTTTACAGACATTTTTGTTTACGTGACGATTACTTTGCCTTTAGCTGAAGTTAAATTAATTTTTATTTCGATTTCTAAAACTAAATATGTTCTTTGCAGCAGCGGTGACTTTAATTTTATCTTTCTTTTCTCCTTTTTTCACTTCCACCTTGTCGTTCTCTAGATGCTCTATTAAATTTGACAGTTGTAAGTAAGCGCTCTGCCCTGTCCCCTCCTTCTCTTCTTAGTCCTTTGCGCCTTTTAAAACCACCGTCTAGATGTTCATGGGGTACTTCCACGACTCCCCTCTGGCTGGGCATGGCAACGGCTGCACCGCGACATAACTCATGAAACTGGGCTATGATGCGTGACATATTCCTGTATTCTCGTAGCTGACCGGCTTGCCAGAAAGCAAAGCCCCCGGGTCTGATGCAGCCGGTAATGAGCATATCTCGGCAAACTCACTCACAAACTCACTCACTCAAACTCACTCACACTCGTCGCTTGATTGTGAGAGAATTTGGATGACCCTGTGATATGATGTAACACGACTTTGGTTTGGGCTAGTTGGTTCTTACTTGACATGATTAAAATAGCGCAAACTTGACGAGGACAACAAAGAAGGCACACGTACAACAGGACTGGCGCTTACTTCCAACTAAGTTTATTTCATCATCTATCCAAGAAATATATACCATCTCCAGCGAACATAAAAACACATAAAAAACACACAAATATATTTATACTTTAAGATTATCTGCATATCAAGCGTCTTTCTTCAGATACAACCATCAAGAAAAAATATTTCTTTGTCAATGAGACTCACCGACGGCATGCTGACGCACTTGTCTCCCGCTTTTTTGATAAAAAACGCCTCGATAATTTCTCTCTCAGTCTTGTCCTTTGTTTTCTTTAGGAACTTCGTCAGATTCAAAAGCGGTTTGCACCCACATCGTTTAGCGTGCTCAGCAAGATGACCACCCAAATTGCTTTTTACCGACAGATTATGTTCGCGCGCTCTCTCATTGAAACACCGACCCTTTTGTCCAATGTAAATGCGGCCACAGCTAAATGGAATTTCATAAACAACCCCACTTGTGCAATTAGTGTACATGACGGCATGTTTTTTTGCGCATTGATCACTTTTTTTCCTTGTAAGCATAGGACATATCTTGCCAAGCTTGCAGGGAGCCGAACAAAGGAGATTAATGCCATACCTACCAGCTATCTTTTTTAAATTGTGCGATACCTTGTGCATATAAGGCACAACTTGCACTCTTTTTTTTGTTGATCTGTTCTAGAGTATGTTTTTTATTTAGTGATCCTTTAAGTTTCTGTAATAGGCTCTCGCAAACGCTTGAAAGTAACAGCTATGAACCTTCCTCCAGTCGGCACCAGCTACTAGCCATGGTTCATCGTGTTGCAGGAAGCGCTGGAGAACAGGACAGAGAGAGAGTCATCGGTGACGGAGTGGACAGCCTGAGTCGCACAGTAAGTCTGAAACCCAAAGGAAAACCTCCCTTCCAGAAAGTAGTCAATTGTTTGAAGCAGAGTGGATTGACAATTGTACAAGCGGATAAGGAAGGCGGATTCGTGGTTATGCCTGAAGGCATGTTTCAAGACAAGGCGAAATCGGTAATAGAGAAGAATTTTAAGAAAAGTTACTTTCGGCCTAAGCAACAGAAGACAGCAGCACTGAAGATGCCAACAGACCTGAACCTGGAAAGCCTACGAAAGGCAGTTAACAAAGCAGAAAGTGGTGTTTTGGAAGTGTTCTTTTCAGGAAAGACTCACAAACCAGAGTGCCCTCTACGGGTAATAGTATCAGAGAAGAATTCATGGCAAGTTCAAGTGAGCCGTTATTTACAGCGTCAACTGAACGCGTTGGCATGTGATGACCCTTTTTTTGTAAAAAACTCTATGGAGATAGTACAGGACATCAAAGACGGACTTATAACGGCCAGGTCAGCCTTCTCAGTGGATGTAGAAGACTTGTATTATTCAGTGCCACATGATGGACTCTTCAATGCTGTAAGGGACAAGATCGAGGAATCCGGGCGGACCAAGTTCCAAAATTCGGCTGGCATCAACTGTGAGAACTTTCTAACCCTCCTGGAATTCTATGTTAAGTCGACAGCTGTCAGCCTTAATGAACAGTTCTTTATACAAAAAAATGGTATATGTATTGGGTCGTCTGTCGCCCCAGTGTTGTGCGATATTTATCTGGGCGAAATGGATAAACGTTTATCTGAGTCTCTTAAAGATGTACACGTGCTTAAGGTTTACCGATACGTTGACGATTTTTTAGTTGTTTTAGGAGATTTGACTGGGACAAATGAAAATGATGTTGCTGCAAAAATTATCGACATTTTTAATGTTCACTCGGGAGGTTTAAAGTTCACTTGCGAATTCGCAAACCAGAATTGCATTCAGTTTTTAGATTTACAGCTTGATTTCTCTAGGCAACACTTGTGCTGGATGTACAACCCACGATCCAAGAAAAGTCTTTTGTCATTCGAAAGTGCCCACTCCAAACTTATAAAAAGAGGAATAGCTACAAATTGCTTACTGGCTGCCCTCACAAAAAGTTGCGAACACAAAATGTCAACAGCCTTCGATCAGCAGTTTAGGAAGTTAAAATCTGCAGGGTACCCTAACATGTTACTTTCAAGCGTTTGCGAGAGCCTATTACAGAAACTTAAAGGATCACAAAATAAAAAAAACATACTCTAGAACAGATCAACAAAAAAAGAGTGCAAGTTGTGCCTTATATGCACAAGGTATCGCACAATTTAAAAAAGATAGCTGGTAGGTATGGCATTAATCTCCTTTTTTCGGCTCCCTGCAAGCTTGGCAAGATATGTCCTATGCTTACAAGGAAAAAAAGTGATCAATGCGCAAAAAAACATGCCGTCATGTACACTAATTGCACAAGTGGGGTTGTTTATGAAATTCCATTTAGCTGTGGCCGCATTTACATTGGACAAACGGGTCGGTGTTTCAATGAGAGAGCGCGCGAACATAATCTGTCGGTAAAAAGCAATTTGGGTGGTCATCTTGCTGAGCACGCTAAACGATGTGGGTGCAAACCGCTTTTGAATATGACGAAGTTCCTAAAGAAAACAAAGGACAAGACTGAGAGAGAAATTATCGAGGCGTTTTTTATCAAAAAAGCGGGAGACAAGTGCGTCAGCATGCCGTCGGTGAGTCTCACTGACAAAAAAATATTTTTTCTTGATGGTTGTATCTGAAGAAAGACGCTTGATATGCAGATAATCTTAAAGTATAAATATATTTGTGTGTTTTTTATGTGTTTTTATGTTCGCTGGAGATGGTATATATTTCTTGGATAGATGATGAAATAAACTTAGTTGGAAGTAAGCGCCAGTCCTGTTGTACGTGTGCCTTCTTTGTTGTCCTTGTCAAGTTTGCGCTATTTTAATCATGTCTGTGATATGAGTCTGAGTTCGTGAAACGATATTGAGTGACTCCGTGATATGACTCTGAGCACGTGAGACGATATCGAATGACTCCGGGATATGACTCTGAGTTTGTGAGATGATATTGAGTGACCCCATGATATGACTCTGAGTTAAAGAGATTATATTGAGTGACTCTGTGATATGACTCTGAGTTCACGAGATTGTATTGAGTGACTCCGTGATATCAGCTCGTGATATGACATCGACTGACTCCGTGTTTAGAACCTGAGTATGTCTGCTTGCAATCGAACGTGTTGGAACCTGAAAGCTATATATGCACGGAAATTGTGATCTTTTTCTCAATCGAAAGCGCTTGACCTTTCGCGCACTATATGGCGGGATTGCGCACTGGAACTTTGGATGGCGCGAGCGTAAAAGCGCACCCCCGAAGGAAGGTTCTCGCAGGGAGAGGGGGCTATCTTCGCGGTGGGCATCGGGGGACACTCACGGTTGCTGACATGGCACTGAAGTAAACTCGATCAGAGGTCGGCATTTTAGGTCACCCTCACTCACTCTCACCCTCACAGCCATACTCACCTAAGCCCCTCTCTCACCCTCAGACCCTCACTCACCCTCATCCTCACAGTAACATTCACTTTGAGCTCTTCACTCACTCTCACTGAACCTCACGGCCCTCACGCACTCATGACCCTGACTCCCATAACGCCCCTCGCGCCCCTCAAACACTAACCGCCCTCACGGCCCTTACTCACTAATACCTATCACGCACTCGCGGTCCTCACAGTTCTCACAGCCCTCATATACCTCATGGCCCTCTCACCCTCACACGCCTCACGACCTCACCGTCTTCACGGTCCTCACTCACCCTCACACTCATGAATTTTCGGGGCTCAGAAACTCACTCACCCTCACCTCACCTGTGAAGATGAGGGTGAGTGAGAGCCCTCATGAGTGAGGTTTGACCAAGTATGGACTCGATGGCGGCACATGGGAAAAGGGGTGCGACGTGTTGGCCCTCGGTCCTTCCCGTATCGCGCCCGCGTTTTTAACTGCATCGTGAGAAAGGGCTGCGCGTTTGTTTTTAAAGGCCGCTGTACAGACCGGCCATTCTGCAGGGAAGATAAACCCCCTAGCTTCCTCCTCTCCTGCGAGGGTAGCGGAGGGTGGAGAGAAGGGACTAAGTGGGGAGAAACTGTCCCCGCATCGCGGGAGGAAACAAAGCTGCTGCGGCGCGTGGTTCGGGGAGGGGGGATGTTGATGCGTGAAGAATGGACCTGTCAAAACGTGACCTCGGACG